>CAVNYN010271406.1:0-26446 GCA_963692815.1 Nyctanthes arbor-tristis
CCACAGTTTGATATAATAAACATATCATATTCATTTATAACCCATTCTAACTGCAAGTAAGTTATTAATGATCACATTACAAAACATATTTCAACGACCACCGTCAATCATCTTTAGTATAAAAATGTCATGGAAATGTTAAAACTTAATATCAACATTTGAGCAAAACTACTCTATTTTGAGCTAGAATTTAGTCAAAATGATCATATTTACATGTCCGGTGGGATTCACATTTATGTTAAAATTGGAATTTTCATTGAAATGAAATTTGAAATGATTTTGGACCTCTACAATTAAAAATCAAAAGTGAAGGACCCAAGAGTAAAAGGTATAAAGGTTCCAGATCTTCGCTACAACAAATCAAAGATTAGGAACTAGACATAAAAAGGTGTATAGATTTAGGACCTTTATTGCAAAAAATTACTAACTCCATCCTAAAAAGGTAGTTCAGTTTTCCTTTTTCGTCTGTCTCCAAATATGGTCTCTCTTCTTTTTTAAAAAGTAGTTGAAATATTAGTTATTTTATATATCCATATTTAATGTTCATAGCTATCAAAAAAATAGAATTATTAAAGTTAAATAATTATGGCTTACTCACAAAAATAGCCCCTAACTTTTGCCTTCACTTTGCAAATGGCCCTTATCCTTCTAATTTTGAGTTGGACACCCCTAACATTTGCTTATTCGTTCAGATATGGCCCTTGTTGTCCAATTCAATCCAAATTGCCCGTAAAAATGACACATGGTCTACACAAGACTATTTGGAATAGTTTGAAAATTTATTAGGTTTCCATTACTGTGTTACGAGTTCTCTATATATTCTTTATGTGAATTAGGCTGAGCATTTTTTTCTTGTGTAGGGTATTCTCTGCATGTTAAGATTGTGACTATTGGCAATATTTTTAAATTTTTGTTGGGTATTTGTTTTATTGAGAATTCGATTCACATAAATTATCCAAATATAGTACATCTGTTAAATATAATAAATTGAGAAATTACTAGACGTATCCAACAAGTGAGAAACCTTCTACCCCAGGTTTCTGTTATCGAAAATGTCTTAAGCTCATTAAGATTTCCACACTAATAAAAACCATGGTTCATTTCTTATAAAAGAAGGTAAACTTTTCCATTTTGACGGGGAATAATAAACAATAAAACATCTTAATAATTTAATAAACAAACATGCCCCTGAAGATGAGAATATTGTGAGCAACACATTACTTTAATAATGAATCTGGATGGAATTGGACAACAAGGGTCATCTCCAAAGGAATTAGCAAATGACTGGGGGCATTCAATGCAATAATGAAAGGTTAGGGACCATTTGCAAAGCTTAGGGGTTCCATTTGCTTAATTAAGGTAATATTTAATAAAAGAAATGGTATAATAGGAAAATTATATTAAAATTTATTTTTTCAATACTATTAAATGAACTTTTTTTAATATTTGTGAAAAAGAAATATGACCATCTTTTTAGGACAGAACTAGTAGAAGTTAGGGGATTGAGCAGGAGAAAATGCGAAAGTGCGAACCTTATTAGTACTAATATACTATGTTTTACGCTAAACAAAATATGAACTATCCTTTAAAGAATTATTATTCTACAAGTACAATTTCTTCTTTCTTTTATTTTTTTTATTTTTTTGGTGTAAATTTAAAAGTAGTGCAATGTGTGAAGACATAAAATCATTTTGAGAAAGATTTTGTAAAAAATTTATACACACAGTAGATTTCTTCTTTAAATTATCATACAGACTTTTCAGATTTGAAACCATAATACTTAGCTTGTGTAGCTTAAATATACCATTACGTTTGCCCCTACTCGTGGGGAGGATTGCTCCCCACAATAAACCTGCGTTTGCAAAAGAAAGATACTCCTGTATTTATTTTGTAAGGTTTATATGTCATAAATACAAAATAGTTATACAAATAATATATTGTCAATTAGAAAAACATGTTCTTGTGGTAAAAACATCTACATTGGTGTTGTTAAATTTAGATATCCGCATAAATAAAAAGTACATTTTAAGAGCATCCACATTAGTTGTGTTAAATTAAGTTTAAGAAGTTGTTAGTTAACAATTCAAAATTTTAATTAGAATATCCACATTACTAGAGTTAAATCCACATAAGCAAAAAAATAGAGTTTTTAGTGATTATTAAAGTACACCTAATCAAGTTAAATTTAATTACTAATTTGTATCACATTGGTGACTTTAACTAAAAGTGTTAAACTTAACTACTAATTCGATAGTCAAAATGTAGACTAATCCCAATTTAAGTAAAATAAAAAAATAAATGGTGGGTCAATCCTAATTTAATTAAAATAAAAAGAAGAAATATTGCCACATAAAGTGTTAAGTTTCTTGTTAGTTTTAACAAAAAAATTAGCAACTTTTAAAATAACTATTTTAACAATTGTTTTAATACTATCAATGTAAGTTGTTAACTAACAACTTCCCTATCACATTGGTGACTTTAACTCAAAATGTTAAATTTAACTATTAATTCGATAGTCAAAATGTAGGCTAATCCCAATTTAAGTAAAATAAAAAAATAAAGGGTGGGTCAATCTCAATTTAATTAAAATAAAAAGAAGAAATATTGTCACATAAAGTGTTAAGTTTCTTGTTAATTTTAACAAAAAAATTAGCAACTTTTAAAATTATTATTTTAATAACTATTTTAACACTATCAATGTAAGTTGTTATCTAACAACTTCACTAATAATCTGCTTTAGCACTAATGTGGATGCTCTTACACAGGTAGTGTTACTTCACTAACAATCTGCTTTAGCACTAATATGGATGCTCTTACACTGGTAGTGTTAATGAAATTATTAAGAGCATTAATATTAGTGATGTTAAAATTAACTATCTACATAAACAAAATTTAGAGTTTTTAGTGATTGTTGAAAGATACTCAAGCAAGTTAAATTTACCATTAATTTGTACAAAATCGGTGATTTTAACTAATAGCATCCATATTGATATTGTTAAAATTAACTATCTACGTAAGCAAAAAGTAGAGTTATTAGTGATTGTTAAATGACACTTAAACAAGTTAAATTTAAATATTAACTTGTGCCACATTGGTGATTTTAAATAATAATGTTAAATTTAATTATCAATTCAATAATCAAATAATGGACCAATCACAATAATATTACATAAGTGTTAAGTTTGCTGTTAATTTTAACAATAAAACTAACAAATTGTTAAATTAAATGTTTTTAACAACTAATTTAACATCACACTGTAGATTGTTTTTTAAATTGTTAACTAACAACTCCATTAATAACCTACTTTAGCACTACCAATGTGGATGCTTTAGGAGTATTAAATTTAATAATCAATTAAATAGTCGGGCCAATCATAATTTAACTAAAATAAAAAAAAGAAGTAATACCACATAAAGTGCAAAGTTTATTGTTAACTTTAACAATAAAATTAACAACTTGTTAAGTTAAATGCTTTTAACAACTACTTTAACACTATCAATGTAGGTTGTTTTTTGAGTTGTTAACTAACAATTCTACTAATAACCTATTTTACCATTACCAATGTGAATGCTCTTAGCATTATCAATGTGGATACTTTAAATGAATCTTTTTAACAAGTTGTTAACTTTATTGTTAAAGTTAATAATAATTTTGACAATATATGTGACCAATCATCTTTATTTTTTAATTTTTAAAATTAGTTGCAGGTTGAATTATTTTAGTTGTAGCCATTTTTAACTTAAAATTAGACTGTAATGGTTAATTTAACACAACTAATGTGTTAAAATTAATAGCTAAATTTAATATGCTTGCAGAACATTAACAATTAGCTAAAACCTCACTTTATTACTTACGCAAATAGTTAAATTTAACAATACTATTGTGTGTGCTTTAAGTTGTTTTTAAATACTTCCCCCGTCAGATAATATTCTTCGTTTTCTTTTATATCCGTCTCAAATTATATTTCCCTTTTTTTAATTAAAATTTTAACTTTTTATTATACCCCTATTTATGGGAAATATTATGGTACTCATCAGTATTCCTGACCAATCAGAAATTCATATGTGGGATTCAAAGGACCCAATTTATTATTTAATTTGGGCCATAAATCTCACATGTGAGTTATTGATTGGTCAGGAGTATCGAGTGCTATTTCTGTTAGAGTACCAGTTTTTTCCCTTATTTATGATGCATGGAAAACAATAATAAAAAAGAAATAAAGTGAAATATTAAGTAAATTAAAGGGTATATTAGGAAATATATTCTTAAATTGTACATTTCCAATAACATTAATTAAGTTTTCTTAATCTGTGTGAAAAATCAAAAGAAAACATCTTTATAGGACGGAGGGAGTAGTACATATAAAAGTCAAATTTAACAACTATTGAAATTTCAATTGAATGTGTTAAGTAAAATGACTAAAATACATTCAAATTCAAGTGGACCTTATTATTGTCAAAGGTTATTGGTCAAACTTTACAAAATAAATAATTTTTTTAAAAAGTAATAAATTCTAACACAATATTAAAATTATTATTAAAGTTAATAATAGAGGGCGGCTACATACCTCCTTCAGACACCATAAAATAGTGTACACCATAGAATATCCCTATAATCCCTGCTCCGCGTCTTCTCCCCTAGTCCCTACACATACGTGATTGATGCATCCCTTGCTTTCGCAGTCCCCATATTCTTCCCGAATATGTTGGAAAATCATTGTCCAAATTAGCCTCAATGAAACCAAAAGCATAACAACAAATTTGTTCGAATACCGTGGCGTATCGGCATATCGATCGTTCGTATTATAGCTACTTTTTTTTTTCTC
Source organism: Nyctanthes arbor-tristis (assembly GCA_963692815.1). Lineage (NCBI taxonomy): Eukaryota > Viridiplantae > Streptophyta > Magnoliopsida > Lamiales > Oleaceae > Nyctanthes > Nyctanthes arbor-tristis. The sequence goes on from CAVNYN010271406.1 coordinate 4,827, forward strand.
CACTACTGACAAATTTCTACATGACACTTCCGTTTTCATCTTGACCGATTTCTGAATTTGTAGCCTTTTTTTAGGGGTATCCGATGAACTTGTTTTTATGATTTTGTTATGGGTGTTTTTTTTGGTTATTTCGCGGTTTCCATTCTCTTTTTAAGCTGGCGGATTTTACATAGACTTCGTCTAATTTTCTTGGCGTACAGCTTTACTTGATGGTTCAATTACATTATTATATAGATTTATCTCTGCTTGTGTACATATATTCTGTGGTCTGCCAGTGCAGTTTGTGAAAGGAAATGGTTCCCACACCGTTTACTTGGCGCTATGGAGGTCGCCAGGTTTCAGTTTGTGGCTCCTTCAATGGGTATTTTTCTGTTTTCTGCTTGCTGTTTTCTTGGTATGAAGATTAGATTAGATACTGGCTGCCTAAACCTTGTGGAAGTAGAACGCTAACTGATTTCTGCCATTTGAGACTTCTTATTGAGCTTAGAGATATCAATTTTGTGATTAATTGCTTATTCTTACTAATAACACTTGACTTTGTAAAAAAGCATGGGACTCTTTAAGGAGTAGCAGACACGCACCGATGGCTGCCCAAATTTGAAGTTTGAACCCTGTCTAAATTAGTTCATACCTTACCTTAAGTGGATGGTTTTCATGAATTTACTTTCTTATTGTAATGTGAGTATATGACCGTGTCTTTGTTGCGTTCCTGGTGGTATGAGTTGGTTAGTGTAACTGGTGTTATGGATTATGATATTTGTGCAGTTGGACGGAGAAGATACCGTTGCTTTTAGTGGAAGGTTTGGCTCCTACCTTCCAGAGAATTATTGATCTTCCCCCTGGCTATCATCAGGTATATTTGGCAGTATATGCTGGTAAACTATGAACATTATGTGGCATGCCTTGTAGATTGACTGCCTATTCTAACGAACATGTCCCATATTACTTAAGAGTTAAAATCAGGGAGAATTATATTATAAGAGTGAAGATGTCTAGAAAGCACTTTTCAAGACTTCTGCTATTAGTTGCAATTTTTGGTTAGCTTTGGTAATTAAATTTTGATAAGTTTCCTTTATCTCTCTCTCTCTCTCTCTCTCTCTCAAAAAGTCTTTAAATAATAAAACTGTTAATGGAGGTTTATCTTGTGGTAAATGTAATGTGCAGTACAAGTTTTTTGTTGATGGAACATGGCGTGTTGATGAGCAGCGGATTTGTGCTCAAGATGAGTACGGAACTATCAACAATATAGTTCTTATTAGGGGAGCCGAGACTGCTTCTGCAAACTTACATGTTGAAGCTTTTAGGAGCTGTCTAAATTCGGAGAATGCTAAAATCAGGGAGTCTGTGGTCAGTGTCTCACTTTACATCTTATACTGTGCCAGTTTATGTTACATGATTTCAGTTCCCTCTTATGCATGTTATCTTATTAATTAATTTGATTCATACACTTAAGTATATGTATTCTGGTTGATCGAATTAGGATTCATCTTTGGGCACTCCTGTTTATGGACCAGATCTGCAGTTATCAGATGCTGAGATGGATGTTTCTCGTAATCTTCTATCAATGCATTTGTCATCAGCTACAGCATATGATTTGATGCCGAATTCTGGCAAGGTTCGAATGCCATCAATTCTTATCCATTTGGTTTCAGTTTCTTTTATTGATTGGCTATACTATGATTCCAATTTATTTTGTATGACTATATTAATTTTGTGATAGTTCATCAAAGAGTAGGTCATCATGTTTGATGTTGAAGTGGCTGTGGAACAGGCCTTCCATGACATGTCTAACCGTGTAAGTCCCTTAGATTTTGTTCTTTTCAGATGTCTGTATAAGTTTTGTAGAATGAGATAGCACTATAGGGGTTTTACTACCATGTTTCTTCATGTAGTTACCAAAATTTGTTCGTATTTATTTGATAATAATTTCAAGGTAAAAAAACACAATTCCCACCCTTTTGGAAATGTATGGCAAAATATGCATTTGTGTTAAATGTAAATAACACATCCTTCATCTGACAATAAGTTCCAGTTATGGTCAATTGTTAAATCAAGGGCTTCCGGCTTGTTTTGAAAACCTGAAAATTGGAAACGCAATTCTAACATCATTTCTATCAAACTTTAAAATTCATGGAGTTACTGAAATAGAAGAATGCAAGAGAGTACTATGTTAGGAGTTAGCAAACACCGTTAGATACTTAGATAGACCTTACCCATCATTGGTATTATTTTCATCAGAAAGGATTGGGGAAATTGTCTGTCATCATATGAATAATGAAGAAGGGTTACTCTAATCTTCTAGATGATAATATTCTTTAAGATTGTTACTTCAGATACTTTGTCCTTAGTTTCATTAATATCTTTTTAACCTGTTATACCGTTTTACTGGGTTATAAATGTCTAGACTAAATTGGTTATCATTATTAATAGGGACTCGTAATTGTGCCTCTATGGGATCAACATCATGGACAGATTGCAGGAATGCTAACTGCATCAGATTTTATGTTGATTTTACTCGAGGTAATACATTTTTAACTACATGGAATAATTTCCCATTGACCCTTAACCTATGGAATGCACAAAGTGAATGATTTCCAGGAAACAGTGTGCTTTTCTCCCCCTATGTAAAGATATTCCCATTTTGCGCACATCTTATTAGACTTTTACCTGAGTCAATAAGTTAATTTTTTAGAGCAACTTTTGAATTCTTTCTTAAGTAGCTTTGCATAAACTATTTACAATTTTATTATGGTGTTCCTAGGGGTGTCCATTTGGCTGGTGCTCTGGCTTCTGCAACCAAAAGCCTGGTTATGGCCAAGCCAAAGGCTGCAAATGCCTATTTTTGCGCAGCCAAATTTGAATAAATAAAATAATTAAGAAAATTAAAATATTCTATGTTTAAAACAAATATTAACTTCCAAAAGAAATAGCGAACCTGTGCTTGGACATCAAAACCTGCGCAGTGTGCAATTGTTCGAGCTATTTGCATGTTGGAAAATCTTTAAATTTTTTCATGACCACTGGAGATGACATTACTTCCTGCAGCTTCATAGAAATCGTTCCATGTTGACCAATGAAGAACTTCCAACGCATACAATTTCTGCCTGGAAACACCATAAAATTCATCATCCTAGAAATCCAAGTGGATCTTTGGTTCCACCTCAGAGAAGGCCTTTAATCCAAGTAAGTTCCCTAGCTTGTGTGAATTAAAGGACCAATCAATTGGCTGCTCTTCCTGCCTGAATGAAACTGCATGCTCTGGTCTTTCTACAACTTTTCAACATAACCTCCCATTTGCTTTAGGTTCACATGTGTGAGAAGTGTGGCTGATTTGTTTGTATATTATCATGGGTAAATTTAACCTATTGGAAGATAATTTAATAAATCTTTAGTTTGTTTTGCTTGAAGGGATATCTGCTTCTCATAAGAGTCATGGTTTCCAGGTTATGAATATAACTGTTGGTAACTTAGGGAATCTCATCTTTGCAATATTTGCCGCAATCACCTACAGGCAGGTCCTGATGAATCATTAAGAGGCTTGGCTTCAAGAATTCTACACAATAAGATTTCTACAGTTCCCATCGTGCATTCTGCAGAAGATGGATCTTGTCCTCAGTTGTTACATGTAGCATGTCTCTCTGAAATACTAAAACGTGTGTTTTGTGAACTATTTCAGTAATCAGTTTCCTTGTATAACTTCACCTGTTATCTGCTTACACTGTTTTTCTTTTTTCCTTACGTATATCAGATATCTGCAGTCATTTTAAGCACCATCTTGGATATCTATCTCTTCTACAGCAACCAATTGGTTACCTCCCATTAGGTACCTGGGCAAGAGAAGTTGGATGCACAAATGATCATCCCCTATTGACATTACGAACCAACAATTCTCTTGATTCTGCTCTTATTTTACTACTAGAAGGTGTGTGGTAATTTTTTTTCTTTACGTTTACGCAATTGTTGCTTGGATGAAATGATCTCCAATCAAGATGACTAAAACCGGTTAAACTGTATTTCCATCATGAGGTATGAGCAAGCGGTCCCTGTCTCGTTTGAAATACAAGTAAACAGTCATCAGTTTCTTGTTGTCAAATATGGAATTCTGGATAACTTCTCTAGATTTCAGAAACAGTATCTTATAAGACACATGATTTTTTACGCATCTGTACCTGAAAATCTTCTTAATCCTAAAGAGTATGCTGCTGGAGCTAGCATCTTCTAATACTTCAAGAATGCAGATAATTCTGACTAGGAGCTCAATATAATAGCTGAGTTATTGTAAGATATTTTTTGAACTTTTGAACCCGCATTTGCTCAACTGGTCTGACAGTGGACTTCAGTGCAGCACTTGACATGCTAAATGACCATCTGCATGTTTGATTGTGCATAACAGTTTTCTTTCTTATAAATAATGTTACTGTAGATAGTAACTTTGAAAATTATTTTCAAAAAAGTAAGTGAACTTTGATACTACAGAACACGTATCTAGAAGCTGTACATTGTTACTTTGAGTTTCTGAAATAGGAGTCAGAGCACAGTAACTAAAATTTTGGTGACTTGGCCAAAATTTCGTCTTTCCTTTCATCACTTAAAACTTCAGATCAGTGATGCTGTCCTTTTCACTTGTTCTGAAATTTTTATTATAATTTTTTTTCTCCTTTTCGCGTACTACTTTTCTGCTTATTCTGTTTCTGGATAAACTGTTCAAGATTTAGTTGTTTTTCTTCTCTTGTTTTGTGTTGCAGCTCAAGTAAGTTCAGTGCCTATACTTGACGAGATGGGGCACCTTGTAAATGTGTACTCTAGAAGGTAATTACTGTGTGTGAATGGATCTTTCGAACATTTCATCACTAATATTTCTGAATTTATTTTTATCTTCATATTATTTCTTTTTTGTTGGTCGCCATATTTTTGCAGTGATATTACCGTGTTAGCCAAAGACAACATGTATAGCCGTGTCCAACTCGATCAGATAACAATGTCTCAAGTAGGTCATGCTCAACCTGCTAACAGTCTTCTATTTGAAGCATGTTAGGACTTCAGCGTTAGAACTATACCTAATACCACTAAAATCTTTACTAGAAGGCAACTTGCCCTTCCAGAATATTGTTATTCTGTTGATCCCTAACTTGATGGGCCAAAAAAAAAGGGTTGAATGTTTTAAGATTGACCTTTTATAAGTAAAACTTATAAGTAAACTTTTGACCTCAATCTACGATGCCCCTAACCAGAAGTTGTATGCAGGCACTGGAAGCCCTCGGTGAGCCAGGCAGAGTTCGATGCCGAACATGCACTCGGTTCGATTCTTTGTTTAGGGTGATGGAACTTCTCTCAGAACCAGGTTGACGTCTTGTAGGTTTGTCTGTCTTCTCCATTCAAAACGAAGCACATATTTGACACTTACGTGAACCTTTCTCTCAGATGCTCGGCGTGTAATTGTTGTTGAGGCCAGCAGTCGGCATGTCGAAGGCATAATAACACTTAGAGATGTATTCTCTTTCATCTTGAGATAGAATTTAATTTTTTTTAGCAAAGGATTGAGACAATTTTCTACATAGAGAAATGAAGATATGTCTATGACTATGGTTAAAATGCTTCTAGTTGGTGGTGTTCCAATATATTCAAAACTGTATATATGTCATCAGTATAAGGATGCAACATATCTCCTGAAACAAACTCATGAGTTTTCCCATTCAATTGAATGTAACTACACCCCGCTTTCTTCTTGATCCCCAAATAGCAATCTCTCAATTTTCGCACCTTTACCAAGTCATCCCACCGCTGTGATTTTGCATACACGTCGACCATGATCGAGTACACCCCGCCATCTTCAGGTTTCACCTCGATCACATGCTTGGCTGCAGCCTCTGCCACCTCAACATTACCATGTAATTTACATCCTCCAAGCAACCCTCCCCACACAAAGACATCGCCTTCCAACGGCATTGCCTTGATCATCTCCATGGCTTCTTCGATCAAACCTGCACGTCCAAGCAAATCTACCATGCACCCATAATGCTTCAGCTCCCGTTGGACACCATACACACTCTCCATGTTTACGAAAACCCTCTTTGCACTTTCGATAAGTCCTGAGTGGCTGCACCCAACCAACACAGCTAAGATGGTCACTCCATCAGGTCTTACACCTTCTTCCACCATTCTTGAGAAGGATAAAAGTAACAGCTTACCTCGACCGTGCATGGCCAATCCAAATAGCATGGCATTCCATAAAGACACGTTCTTTTCATGACATGACTCGAAAACCTCAATAGAAATCTCTATGCAGCCACATTTTGCATACATATCCACCAATCCAGTTCCCAAATATGAATCTATTATAATCCCATTTCTTCCTACATAACTATGTACATTTTTCCCCTTTTCAATCTCCCCAAGCTGTGCACAAGCCGAAAGTGTAGAAACCAGAGCCACATTATCAAACTTCACCTTCAAAGCAACCATATAATCAAACAGTTCAATAACTTCCTTGCACCGGTTTGTTTTGGCATACCCGGCCAAAATGGTGCCCCAAGAAACGGCATCTCTTTCGGGCATTTCATCAAACAACTCCCTGGCTTTATCAATCGCACCAGCCTTTACAAACCCATCAATCATCACATTATAACTAACCACATCTCTGTAAAAATTTTCTTCAAACACTTTGCACGCAAGCTCAACTTCTCCAGTTCTACTATAAATGCAAGCAAGTGTATTGCAAACAAAAACATCACCCAAGAACCCAAATTTACGATCTCTTCAGAATGAAGGCTCTGAGCAAGTGAAGCCGCGTTTTGTAAACATCCAGAAGCTTTTACAACAAAAGGGTAGGTATGAAAATCAAGTGGGACTGATTCTTGGCGCATTTTAGTGAAGTACATCAATGCAGTATGTGGAGAAGAGAATATATTACAGGCCCCGATCATGACATTGTAATGGAAAGTCGAAGGTTTGGGAATGAAACTGAAAATTTTAGAAATGTATTCAATGGATGAAATGTGTGAATGGGTGGAGGGTAAAGAAGTGCAAGAATGGAGGATTTGAGTGAAGAGAGAAATTTGGTGCAGTGAAAGGGGCCCTCTTAAAAGGGCTTGAGCATGGACTTGTTGGATTTGTTTTATGGTTTTGCATTTCTGTTTGAGGGTGTTTAGGAGAAGGGATTTTTGGTGGCAACTTAGACGCATATATTTACCGAGTAAGAACATTAAAGGTCGATTAGTAGAAGAAGTAGAATGAAATTTGGACGGACGTTCTCTTTCAACATTGGGCATAAAAAGGATCCATTTGGAATTCTTGGACATAAGTTTCTCTGGCCTTGTAATAATAAACCCAGTTGAGGAATGAACTATTTCAAATCAAAATTTTGAATAAAAAATGGCAAAAAATAAACTATAATATAATATAAAACTAGAAAAAAAAATCGTGAACTGCAGGATTCGAACCTGCGCGGGCATGACCCACATGATTTCTAGTCATGCCCGATCACCACTCCGGCACGTGTACACCGGGCCGATTAATTATCCTATATCGACTAGACCTTGCTTATCGCTCATAAATATTTTGGGAAAATTTTTACATTTTCCTTGTGGCTTTAATATATTTATTTCAAAATATTAGCACTAGTACCACAAATTACACAAATGTACAATTGGCAAGATCTTGTTAACTCACACATCGTATTACTTTTTTTATCAATAGTTATAGTTATCACATATGTCACAAATACGTGTGTATAATTTGTTAAATATTTTGTTTTACCAATAGCATTTTCCTTAGTGTTATCCAAAAGTTCAAGTATCAGAAGCTTGAGGCAGACAAGTTCCTCTCATTGGTATCTCTAGATAATGCAAGTTCCTCTCATTGAGATTCCTTCTACCGTTTATTCGAAAATAATTTCTCGAATCAGCAAGCCGATGCTGCTTTTTAAATTTTGAGAATATTCTGTAGTTTAATTTGTAAATTACCCTTTAGTTTTCACATTTACTTATAACTAATAGCCCTATCTCAAATCCCAAGTATCATAATTCCTAAATAAGGAATAAATTCCTCACATCAAGTCTTCTTCATATTTGCAAGTTGTATGCTACTTTTCCATATATATATGTGTGTGTGTGTACTTAGAAGTGGGACAGATCTCTTCCACTTAAATTAATTAATGCGCTAATGGAGTAATAATGGTATCCTGAGAATCCTTCGAAAATTAAGTGGATGGTGCAAAGTGATTGTACTCCACAAAAACAAAGGAATATATAAATATTTTCCACTCTATTCTCATTTCTTCTTTTGGACTCCCCCCTCTTTGCTCCTATAATAATATCAATTTAATGATCATTTTCTCTCTGTGGGGTTGGGATGGTGGAACCTTTCATCTTGAGCTATGTTATATAAAGTGGATAGCAAGTCATAATTAGAGAAATTAGACATTGTTAAGATGAAGAGAAATAAGACTATTCTAAAAATATCAAGCTTTGTATGTATTTATGTATCAAAAAATAATTTATATGGAATGGTCGCCCAATCGTTTGTGTATGTGATTGGGTAGGATGCATTGTACCATAAAAAGGCAAGTCTTAAAGGCAAAGGGAAGGCTATGCCTTTCTTCCAGGTTCTTTTAAGTTTTATGGTTCTTCAATGGTAAACTTTAGGCTTTCTTTTCTATGTTTTCCATTTTCCCTTTTTTTTTTTGAAGTTCCTTTTAATCTGGTTATTATTTTCATTCATTTGCTTCACCTTGTGCCTGTCGCTTGTGTTGTACTATCTTTTGATTGGATATTTTGGCTGAAAGAAGGGAAGAATAAACACCTTGACCATTGCTCAGAGTCATATAAAATTTATGAAGTTTTGGATATAATAATAATGATCAATTGAAGATGGTACCAAAGAAATTTGCATACATTATGCAATTTTTTGGGCTTATTGGATATAGATAAAATTGGGCCTCAGCCCAATTTATAAACAGAAACAATTGTGTACAACAAAGCCCTCAGATGAAGATATAAATTTCAGCACAGGTCCTGAATCTATGAATTACATAACATTTGAGTTTTTATATTTTGTTCTTTGACATTTGAACCCCTGAAGACTCTTTAGTTTGTATACTTCAGAATTCAGACTGTGTGTCTCTCTGTACTGTATATGGACTGAGCGAATTATAATTGTAGCAACAAAATCTAAAGGAGCCCCAAACTGCGGAAAACAGTCTAAAAGCTTACATCACTATAGCTTCATAGCCCTCTTCTTTCCCCATCCTGTTTCGGATAGCAAAAATAATAACCATAATAGCACTTGCAACTCCAAACAGCGCAATACCAAAAATAGACATCGGTGTCATCATCACCTGATGCAACTATAGACAACGAGCAACAAATTAATCAAACTCGATACATGTGCAAGATTTGGTGAATAATAGTAATAAGATCATATCATGAAAGCCTATGCAAGATTTGGTGAATAATAGTAATAAGATCGTATCATGATAGCCTAAGGATTCTATCCAATTATCATAGCATTGCTTTATTGGCCATATGAATGGGAAAGATAATTTGCAAAGTGCGGTGAAAAATTTTACTCTAGCTTGAGAATGGAGTACTGTCTTTGTTTCAGACGAGCCTGCAACCAAGATGTAGAAGAGCCCCATGACTCCGGTATGTCCCTGTGCATTGCTGTAATTGGATACAAGAGTTAATGTCTCCCCTGCAGATATCTTGATGGATCCAGGTTGAGGGTAACAAGTAGACATTCCCACAATGTAACCTGCCTCGTTACCAGCCTCATTTCCTTGTCCATATAGTGGACTTGACGAGCATATCACCCTACCGCCCTGGATAAATTGCATCAAGTTCACTAACATTTTCATTGTATTATTGAAACATGACAGTTCAGTTTTCCATAGATAAAGAAAGATTCAGTACAATTACAAATTCTTTTGTCTGATGAACATAAAATTGCTTGAGTAACCCATCTAGATCGCAGTTGATGAAAGGTATTGTAAGTACAATTAGAAAAGAGTTATGACAAAATCAAAAACAGACTTGCAAAGAATCAGTAATACTAATTACCTCTCCATAAAGAGCTGCTCCGGTCCCACCGGCATGCTGGTGTGCAGGGCCGTAGATGACATCTCCACCTGTTGGCAAACTGAGACGAAGGCTTTTGGTATGAGTACAATTACCATTAGCCACACCAAAAGCACAAAAAGGGACTTCATACTCGATCTATAACAAAATAGTTTAAATGAGTAATGGAGGCAGAAACAAATGAATATGAAGCATTTAAGTGGGAGGGATCAAATATTTCCAAGTACCAGGCATTTATCTCTGGACTGTATCCCTTTGGATTCATCTGAACTTTTCCCCACATCAGTTACATCAAGTATATAGATCTTAACTGGCGAAACGGAGTTGCTCCAGTCGACATACTTCACTGTGTACTTTAAGTAGACGTTTCTTTTCGCACCCTGAAATCCTTGTCTAACCCGACATCTTGTGTTATCATAACAGCAAAGGAAGCCACCACTATAGTCAGGTGGTAAAGGTTGGCCATGTTTGTTCACTGTGACATTATATAGATGACACTTACACTCGGTACATCCCAGCCTGTCTTCCGCACCACGTGTGCTCTTCCGATCTCAAGTTAAGCATCCATCTCTCCTCATAACCAGAAGGGATATCTTCCGGATTTCCAACTTCAATTCCTTAAGGATCTGGCACATATGTGGGCGTTCTTCGAGTTTCAGATCCCAGGCCGAAATAGTGTACAAGGCCTTGCTCACACAGTCCACTATTCTTTACAACAATGATATCAGTTCCATGGAGCCCCAAATCCCCATGGTAGTTTGCGATATCAGCACCTTTACGTTGATAATATCTTACTATAATCCAATGGTGGAGATAGGTTTCATGGAGGGGGACTGAATTTCCTGCCTCATCAATTACTTCAGCATCGAAACTCTTGAGAGCAACATGACCTCTGGAAAATCGATGTCGTAGAAGTATTTCTCTGAAACAGACCCTGGTTCCATCACAAGTTTAGGTGAAAAAAAGACAGCAGTTTTCACCCCATATTCATTCTTTAGTTGAGCTTCTGAACTTTGAACTATTGTTACTAACAGAAGAATTGCCAGATAATACAGACCGCCACTCTGAAACATAAGCCATGCTTCCCTCAGTTGGTGCTGTAATGCTGCTAGTTCATCTGGCTATAAGCATTAATTGAAATCAATCAAATATAAGTCTCTATTTTTTCTAGTTAATTAAGACACACCTACTCATTTAATCAATCACCTCTGCTTCAAGTTCTGAACTTTCCTACATTCTACACAAGACATGATCCTTAACCTTAACCTGTTCGTTAGATATCCAAAAAACAGCAGAAAAAAACTATTCAAATTACCTGTCCATTTCTACACTGGTATCAATAGCATCAACAACAACAAACTAACCCTCGTCCCAAATAATTCGACGGACTGTACTAACCTATTTCCACCACTTACTACTTTAGCAAGCAAAACCAAGTATTCAAAAAAGAAACCAACCTTATTTCATTTTATGCTTTTAATTATCTGTTTATTTTTATCAACCATATTTCCCAGTGACACAGATTAGCACCTACTAGACAAGCGGTATGATTTTGGAGCTCATACAGAGTATTCTGAGATGCCCAGAAAGTGAAATCCACATATAATCATCAAACCATATTCATATATTCATGAATTCCAATTTTCCAACCACACTGGCCAATAAATGGAGGAAACTAAGAAAATTATAAAAGACGTGTTCAATCTAATAAATTGATACAGAACCAAATTGAGAAAAAATTATCAGAAAAAGATCAAAATGAAACTATTACCTGTGTATGGTTTTCAATTCTCATAATACACACAGAAGATAAATGCATGGAAAGAGCACAAGAAGCTTAGTTTGAGTAGTGCCATATATTTATTGGCCACGCTGGCTAGGTGGGATGCCTAAGAGCCTTACAAGTGTAAATTTTAACCCCTCAAAAATTAAAAGTAAAATAGATAATGTATAGTGGACTCTCGATATATTAAGTTATTTGTCAAAATGATGATAATATGAGGGAAAATGAGCTTATTTGCGACGCGCAATCAGATGGATTAGAGGGAAAGAGCAAATTAATTAAATTTAGACTGTGTTTGAGTATCAATAATTTTTCATGGAAAATAAGTTTTTCCACCTAAATATCTATTATTATAGTGTTTAATTGATATTTTTTTTGGGGAAAACTTTTCTAACTTTTGGTCATATGACTATATTTTCCTTGAAAATAAAGAAAATATTTCTTATGGGAGAATAAGTTTTTTATTTTCTAGGTAATTCATAATTTTTTTCGGAAATTTCACTTTTAATCAAATACGTTACAATTTATTTTCTATGAAATTCAATTCTCTACTGTTTAATTAAAAGCATGAAAAAGATATAGAAAGAAAATAAATTTTAGATAATTGAATTCCCTCAATTACCTAGAATTCATTTTCATGGGAAATGTCAATTATACATATTTGATTGACTTAATTTTTTACTTAAAAATAGTTTTTGTTTTCCATCTTTTGTGTTTGATAGTTATAGTTTGCCATGAAAATAGTCTTTTTTATTAAATTTTATTATTTGATAGTCGTTATTTTTTATAGAAATTATCAAGTTATACATATAAATTGTACTTTTTTCATGTATTTTTTGTCAAAACTATGCAAGCTCTAATTTTGAGTTGAATATATGTTTATATTTGAGACGAAATCAAACCACGACTAATAAAAAAAGATAACTTATATGAAGTTTTTATCCTGCATGATTTTTGTCATAGATAATGATAATATAATGAGAACGTTTGAGAATGGTTATGAAGGTTGGGCACATAGAGTGATGCTGACGATTATAGGCTTGTCAGATGAGTTTACTGCTCATAATTCAATGAATAATTTTGAGGTCAACAACTATCCAAGTAATACACTTAATAAATAGAAGCTTATACTAAAAAAGAAAATGTAAGAAATTTAGTGGGTGATTTGTGCATGAATATAAAGATAAAATAAAATTAAAAACTTCAATAACGATCCACAATTAGATAATTTGAAATGATTATGAGATCTTATATTCGTTAATATTGGTAAGAAATGACATGTTATATAAAATCTCAAAAAAAGAAAAAAGAAAAAGAAAATGACAAATTCTCAATCACGTGCTTGCTTTCTAATTTTTTATATTTTATAAGTTAAAAAATAATCCAATATTTTAAAAAATATGGAATGATAATTCCCTGGAAAACGAATTTTCTATGTCCCCTAAGGAAAATATTTTTTTTCCCTAGAAAATATGATCAAGTAACCAAAAGTGGAAAATATTTTCCACAGAAAAGTCATATTTTCTCGTCAATTGAATTACCGATAATTGAATTATATAAAAAAATAAATTGTAAAGTGTTTAATTAAAAATGAAATTCCTAGGAAAAAGTGTGAGTTATCTAGAAAATAAAAAAGCTACATCCTATCAGAAAATATTTTTCTTATTTTCAAAGAAAATGTGGTCACCTGACCAAAAGGTGAAAAATATTTTCCCTGAAAAAATATTAATAAAACACCACAAAAGAAAGAATTTGGGTGGAAAACTCCATTTTCTATGGAAAATCTTTAGTAACCAAACACATTTAATTCAATTGACAAGAAAGTATTTTCTTTTCAAATAAATTATAAATTTTCTATGGAGTTCGTTAGACACCATACATGATGTACAATAGAGTATGTGACAGGATTTCATTAGACACATTGGGATACCCACCCGCAGTGTGTCCAATGAGAAATTCCATGCTTACAATCAAATGTATCATTGATATTTTTCTTATTTTTAGAAAATATAGTTATTTGGTAGTTATACAAATCTAATGGTTAAGAATAATTACTTAGTTATCACAAATATCCAACGATTAGGAATTAATCTTGTTTATTTTACTAGTTTCATAAGCTCGGGACGACTAGTGTTCGCTTTTTCTCTTTGTATATCACTTCTCAGTTATAAGATTTTTAGTTGATTTCGAATAAAGACTTGACTGTATTTTAATTTGTTTGTTTTTTCTCTATTTATATCGCTTCTCAGTTGTAAGATTTTCAGGTGATTTCAAATAAAGAATTGAGTCTCTTTTCGATTTGCGATTCATACGTTGTAGATTTGTTCTACATCAGCGTGATCACTATATATAGCTAGTATACTACAAGCCATGGCCCATGGATTCCAACGTTAAGAATAGAAGATAAGAGGTAAAGAAATTACTGTGAAGAAGAAGAGATGAATAAAGAAAGGAGGACAAACTCATGTGATGTGTTAAAAAAACAAAATTCTGCCATATATAAGTTTTATTAAACTTTTTGCATATCTTTTTGCTCAAATAACACAACTCGACTACCATTAATTTAAAAATAATGTAATGAATTGAAAAACATAATCCTTTCATATACATCTTTTGTGAAACTTTTTGTATACCTTTTTTTGTTCAAATAACACAACACAACTTTGGATAGCTCCACACACAAAGTTTATTTATTTATTCATTAATCGTTCATTTATCCATTTTTGAACTATTTGGAAGCTTGTGTGTCCAATAAAGTTATTTCCCTATCAAGTCGAGTAACGCGGAGTTGCTTCTTTCTTCCTTTGCCTTTTTGCATTATTTTTTACTGCGCCTTCTCATATGCTACTATGTTTTTTTATGATTCAATTATAGACGCGAATAGTGATGGAGCTAGGTGCTATTAGAGCAAGATTAATGTTGAGAGAAAAAAATCAAAGGGAAAAAACTAGGAGGAAAAAACCTATTTCTAAATAATGTATAGAGGAAAAACTAGAGGGAAAACATATTAAAAGATTTTGTTTATTTTTTTAAATTTTTTGTACACATTATTTTGCCATACAATTTATATTCAATTTTTTACATAATATTAATTTTTTTAAAATTTATTATACAATTTAGCCCATCTTTTACCTCCCTCCCAAATGGTTTTTCCCCCATTCTCCTATACATAATTTGATTTTGTTGGGGGTAAAAACTCAAATTTAGGTTTTTACTCCCAACACTAATCATGCTTTTAGAAAGGTTAAATCTTTTATATATATATATATTTGGGTTTTTACCCCCAGCACTAATCATGCTCTTAGAAGGGTTAAATCTTTTATATAAATATATATATATATATATATTTTTTTACAAGGTTAAAAAAGGGAAAAGAAAAAACTTTTTTGCCAATTTGGGGCTGGCTCACCATGCCCCCGACCCGCTCTGCCAGTGAACGTGAGCAAGTTAATATAATATACTAGGTGGTAAGAGAGGGTGATTGATTTGCCATCTGAAACAAAAATGTTTGACAAGTTACTTGGTTTATTATGGCTTCTATTTAACACTTGTAAGACGTAAAAAGTTTGAAAACCATTGATTGTGAAAGAAAAGTATGGAGATTCATTTCCCGTTTTATGTGGATAATAATGAGCCAATGGAGAAGAAAATGCCACGAATGGCTTGACAATAATAATGGATGAAGTAGTTAGGTGCTTGGGGAAGAAAGGTGGGGACGAAGGTGAGGCTAAGACAAAATTAGAAATACATAGAATATTTATATTCTTGGTGTTTGTTTATCTTTGCAAAATAATCCAATCGAATGGAATCAAATCTGACGCTTTTTGCATTAATCGAACTGAAACTTGAAACTTGTTTATTGGTTTTGATTTTTCAACCACCCGAACCCCAAACCTCAATTGTCTAAGTGAAAATATTTGATGAGTCGATTGAAGTAGCTGGCACGCTGTGCGTGACACTACCCATATATGTCATTTCCTCAAGTTTGGCTATTACTAAAATTTTATAAAATGATAATGCCACTCTCACACAACATCTTAAATAAACCAAAAAAAAAAAAAAATGGTGAAAATTTAAATGATTTTGAAGGGGAAAAAAGGCATATAAAGCATTAATACAGTCAAATCTCGATAAATTAATGGCAAAATATATTGACACCACTGTTTTTTTATAAATGCACCACATTTTAATTATATAAATAATCCCTGGACATTATTTACTTTTACATTTATATCCTCACCATTTTTGTTATATTACTCTTTTACGATATTCTACATATTAGTACTTCTTATTTTAAAGAACGAATTTTGTCCAAAATTTTCTGTCTTCATTCTTCCAAATTATCATTAAAACTAAATAATTGTACTTAACTATTTCTTATAATTTACTGATTAATATATTTGAGAAACTTCCTTAACTAATTATTTGCACATATAGTTTTATCAAATACCAAATACGCAAGTTAATGAAATTTTGAGAATAAAATTGTGACAAAAAAAGTTCAGAAAATATATACAATGATTAGTAAAAGTTAAGGTTATACAATGCAATTAAAACGTGGTGTAGTTATAAAAAAGTGTGATGTCAATATAACTACCCTAAATTAATATAGTTATTGCTATTTTTGAATGGAAGACAGGGAATGGTCAAGGACGAAAGCACAATTCACACTTGTTTTACTACTTTGTCTTTTCTTCCCCTCAAATCTGCGTACTAAAACAACTGGTAAAATTCTATACGGATTATCAAACTAGAACACCAAAATGTTAATAGAAT
Source organism: Nyctanthes arbor-tristis (assembly GCA_963692815.1). NCBI lineage: Eukaryota > Viridiplantae > Streptophyta > Magnoliopsida > Lamiales > Oleaceae > Nyctanthes > Nyctanthes arbor-tristis. Next base: position 21,459 of record CAVNYN010271406.1, read on the forward strand.
AATGCTATTTATTTAGATTGGAGATAAATCTAGTTGTCATTTCCTTATTAGCTGTTGAATAATTAAATGCTCTCATGTATTTATTCATCTCCACCCATTTATCAGTATAGTAATACCAACTAGACTGTTCTTTAGTGTAGATAAATAACATTACTTTAATCTAAATTTTCATAAAACACAAATAATTCTTTTTTAAGAATATTATTTTGGAGATAAGTTGCTAAACATTAAAACCTAGATATATCATGGCACTAAAATCCCGAGTGCATGTGGTACACATATCAACGTGAAATTTCAATTTTACGTGACGTAGAAACATGTACCCAGCTAACCGGACTATAGGTTCTCTTTTCATATTGTTAAGCACGATATATGAAACCATTTGGGCTTTTTTGACAGAAACATGGTTGGGCCTAAGCCCAACTTGTAAACAATACTTGTGTACAACAAAACCCTACTACTAGATCAAATATTTTATTATTATGTAGTTTATAAGCCATAATTCTACTTGTGAGTCAACACAATGTTTGGCAAGGATTTAAACTCACCTCAATTTATCAATCAATTTAAATTTTAAATTTTAGATACACAGTAATACCACATTTAATTATATATTTGATGTGATGTGAATTTTCATATCATTTTAATCATTACCTTCACATGACCCAATTAAATCTTAACACCGATCTAATTTAAATTTTAAATCCATTTGTAAACACACCATTTTTTAGATCCTTACCTTGTATTTAAAATTTTACATAGGTCCATGTGACTATGTGATGTCCATTGGTAAGACAATGATGTGATGCGTAAAAAAATGAGATCCTATCAAGTGTTTAAAGTGTAAAAATTTGTGTAGACATTTATGTACAAATGTGCTATTTAATGAAAAAAGATATAAAAGTTTAAACAAAACTGACACATAAAACGATTTTTTGTTTTAACACATTACATCTTCATCAATGGTAACCAGATGACCCACATTTTCATCTTATCACACTTTATGTCTACTTATTTGTCCAAATAAAATTATTCTTATGTACAAATAACACAACTCAATTATGAGAAAAGTTTATTGTAATCTCGTACCTGTATGACATGTCACTATTTGTTATAAAACAAATGGGTCCCAAAACTGAGGGACTCATTCATTGTACACGGACGAGTGAATATATGTTTCTACAAGTGTATAATATGTTTCTACACAATCACTATGAATTATAACTGCAGCAACAAACTAAAAAGGAGCCCAACACTGGGGAACACAATCGAAAAGCTCACGTCACTATGGATTCGTAGCCGTCTTCTTTCCTCATCCTGTTTCGGAATGCAAAAATAACAACCATAACACTCGCAACTCCAAACAGCGCAACTCCGAGAACAGACAATGGTATCATCATTGCTTGATGCACCTATAGAAGATCGGAAAAAACACATAATTAACTCAACTCGAAAATTCAAATATGAATCTGTTCAAGATTTGGTAGCAGGCGAGAAGAGTAGAAAAGGAATTCCTGTTCTATCTCTGTCTTGGAAAAGATTGAAGACGTGTTGATTTTTTATTTTATTTTATTTTATTTTATTTTTTTTGGGAGAGGGAATAATAATATAACAGTACTAATAGTAACAAAATCATAATTATTCAGACTCAAAAATTTTATTATCTAATCATGGGGCAACTTATCTTGCTACATGCTAATGTGACACGCTACTATATGTTATAAAATAAGCGGGTCTCTTTTAGATAACAGACAAATGGTGGTGGCCCCACTTGTTTTATAACAAATGGTGTTGCCCTTGTGATTGTATAATAAAATTTTTGTCTTCCAACTAGCGTAAGGATTCTGTCCAATTATCATTATCATAGCATTGCTTTCTCAGCCATACGAATGGGAAAGATAATGTAAAGAGTGCGGAAAAGAGTCTTACTCTAGATGGAGAATGGAGCACTGTGTTTGTTTTGGGCGAGCCTGCAACCAAGATGTAGAAGAGCCCCATGACTCCTGTATGTCCCTGTGAACTGCTATAATTGGATACAAGAGTCAATGTCTCCCCAGCAGATATCTTGACAGATCCAGGTCGAGGATAACACGTAGACATTCCCACAATGTAACCTCTCTCATTACCAGGCTCATTTCCTTTGCCATACAGTGGACTTGACGAGCATATCACCCTTCCGTCCTGGATCATTTTATCACAAAAATCATTGAAAAATCCCGTCTAATTCACTAACATGTTCATTGGAACATGACAAGACAGTTATTCATGGATATAGAAAGATGCAATACCAATCGTTTTGCCTAACAAACATAATTAACTAATCTTGGATGGAAAAGGAAGTATGCCACTATATGTCAACTGAAACATTCACAAGATATTACATGGGTATCTTAATTGGATGTTTTATTACAAGAAACTGATAATACTATGGATTTTTACAAGCATTTGAAGATGATATCTGGCCGTACAACTTTCCTGTTAAAGTCATAGGGATCATGGAAACATCACAACCACATCTTTTTCCCTTCAGAGAACTACAAAAGCAGGGTAGAAGCATACCAGTTACCAAACATTCTAAGAAACAAGCTGAACAGTATCATTAATTAGTTTATACATAATATTTTGATTGTTAATATCTCAATTTAAATGAGCAAAATTTGTTAACGTATCTTTAAGCATCAGCTTTTTCAGGGTATCAAGAGTAGCATTGCGTTGATGATCATTCATTACGAAAATAACACACTTCAAAAGAGACTATAAATGGATACTCATGAACAATTCACTGAAAAGATACCAAAATAGTTATTTTAAAAAAAATAAAAATAAAATAACAACAGCTCATGGCAGGACTGATTCAGATTTCTAATTCTGCAAATCATTTAGGAGAATATACATGTTAATTAGGAGTAACATTTCCCTTCTCGGCCATGCCTCACAACAGCAGTTCCAACCATATGATAAATTTAGCAGATTTTTCAGAGGGATTACTTATGTCCGCTGCATAAACCAAAATTCTATATGGTTGTAAGGGTCGGGATACATAATGCATCTAAGAACAAAACTGTTTGGGTAGTCCCCTATCAAGATGGTCGTTGATGAAAGTTAAATGAGTCATGATGCAAAACCAAGTAATTAAAATTACAAATGGGAAGTGTCATGACTATTAGACCACACACAGACACAAAAACAGAATTACATGTAATAAGTAATTACCTCTCCATAAAGAGCTGCTCCAATCCCACCAGCATGCTGGTGTGCAACGCCGTAGATGACATCTCCACCAGTTGGCAAACTAACATGAAGGCTTCTGGTATGAGTACAATTACCGTTAGTCACACCAACAGCACAAGACGGAACTTCATACTCGATCTGTAACAAAATAGTTTAAATGAGTAATGGGTGCAGAAATAAATGAATATAAATCGGAAGGGATCAGATATATCAAGAAAAGGTCACATTGCTTTTTAAAATGCAACTTTCATCACTATACAATTCACCTCTGAAAAGTAAATTTTTTTGATTTCATAAAGTTTCAGTAGAGAATGCATGTCTTCCTAGGATGTAAATTATAAAATACTGTCAACAATCTTAAACAAATATTGATCACCATGATCTGCATGTCTTTTATCTTACTAGCACTCAATGAGATCATATATCATCTAAAGGACGGAATAAAAATTAAAGAAAAAGTTGTTTCAAGTCTACAATCTGCTTTTAGATGAATCTTTGACTGTGGAAGTGTTCAAGGCAACAAAACTGCATTCTTGTAATAATTCTACCAGAAAAAAAAAAAAAATTCACTAGTAGAGGTTTCAGTGCTTTTAAGTTCATAACATACTAATTTATCGAACCAAGTAACTAAATTATAAATAAACTGACAAAAAGATGTATTTCCGAGTACCAGGCATCTATGTCTGGACTGTATCCCTCTTGATTCATCTGGCCTTGTCCATATATCAGTGACATCAAGGACATAGATCTTAACTGGCACAATGGAGGTGCTCCAATCGACATACTTCACTGTGTACCTTAAGTAGAGGCTTCTTTTTGCACCCTGAAATCCTTGTCTTGCCCGACATATTGTATTATCATGACAACAAGCCAAGCCACCATTATAATCAGGTGGTAAAGGCTGGCCACGGCTATTCACTGTGACATTATATAAATGACACCTGCACTCGATACATCCCTGCCTGTCTTCGGCACCGCGAGTATCAATTGCATGTATGTTAAGCATCCATATCTCCTCATAACCAGAAGGGATATCTTCTGGATTTCCAATTTCAATTCCATAAGGATCTTGTACATAGGTGGACGTTCTTCGAGTTTCAGATCCCAGGCCAAAATATTGTATGAGGCCATGCTCACATAGTCCATTATTCTTTACAATAATAAAATCAGACCCATGTAGCCCCAAATCCCCATGGTAGTTTGCAATATCAGCACCTTTACGTTGATAATATCTGACTACAAGCCAATGGTGGAGATAGGTTTCGTGGAGGGGGATGGAATGCCCTGCCTCATCAATTAGTTCAGCATCGAAACTCTTGAGAGCAATATGACCTTGAGGAAAATCGACATTGTAGAAGTATTTTTCAGAAACAGACCCTGGCTCCATCACAAGTTTAGGTGATAAAAAGACAGCAGTTTTTACCCCATCTTCATTCGATATTTGAACTTTTGAACTTTGAACTATAGTTACTAACAGAAGAATTGCCAGGAAATGCAGCCGCCACACCAAACCATAAGCCATTTTTCCCTCACTTCGTGCTATACTGCTAGTCCATCTGGTGACAGCATTAATTAACATCAATCAAATATCAGTCTCTATTTTTTTGATTAAGACAACAGAATCAATTAATCAGTCACCTCTACTTCAAATTCTGCACTTTCCTAAATCCTACACAACACTAGATCCTTAACGCGTTTCTTATAATATCCGAAAAGCAAAAGAAATAAACTATTCAAATTAACTGTCTTCTCCATTT
>CAVNYN010271407.1:0-25278 GCA_963692815.1 Nyctanthes arbor-tristis
TAAGAGACCAGAGTTCCATGAGATCATTCTGTAAAGGGGTACCAGTTAAAAGAATACGCCTTTTTGAGTTGAAATTAAGAAGTGTTTGCCATCTTTGTGACTTCCAATTTTTTATCAGATGAGCTTCATCCAAAATCAGGTACTTCCACTTCTTCCTCTTGAAAACTTTTGAATCCTGAATCACAAGCCTGTAAGTAGTTATGCAAATGTGAAAGGAGTTTGGTTTCAACCATCCTTGTCTCTTTATTCTTCGTTCCTTTGCGCTTCCAAAATAGGTCAATATTTTAAAAGCAGGACACCATTTGAGAAACTCTGTTTCCCAGTTGAGCATGACGCTGGTTGGGACAACAATCAGATGGGGACCCCAGATTCCTTTCTCACATGCTAAATGAGCAAGCAAAGCAATTGTCATGATCGTCTTCCCTAAACCCATTTCATCAGCAAGAATTCCATTGAGTCTCTGCTCATACATTGTTACCAGCCAATCCAGGCCAATATGCTGATATTCGCGGAGAGGAAACTTCAGGAGAAAAGGGAACTTAGTCCTCACTTTCGTCGTCGAGAATGTATTACCCGTTGGTTGGGCAGACCTAGCAACAGCAGCTGCATCAGCAATTATATTTTCACTCTTCTTTTCATCTCTAGATTTCCGGATACATTCGGTTTCTTCTTCTTCTTCATGGCATTGCATTTCACGCTGAAATGCATGAGATTCATCTCCAGGTTGCGGACATTCAGAGTTCCTCTCTGCTGGTGAAGCCAAGGACTCCTCAGAAGCCAAAGTACATGATTCAGAATTCACATCAACATCTTCATCGGAGGCATATTCCTGATAAGAGCATTCCGACAAAAATGGATAAAAATGGGAAGTGAAAGGATGTGAATTTGAAAGCACCACAAGAAAAAGAAAAAGAAAAAAGAAAAAGCCACCCCAGGACGTACCTTTTTATACCTTGCAAGCAGCTCATGTATAGGAATTTCACTTTCCCGTTGCAGCAGTGCAATCTGGAAAATAGTAGCTTACAATTATAACCAGAGATCTAATCAGGAAATGCTTTGTGCATGTGCAGATGATGCTGGAAATAAGTTGAAATGTATCCGTGAAAGGAATCAATTTCAACTAGAGGTGTTTTTTTAAGTTCAAGAAAAGAAAAGCTAGAAATTCTTGATTTTACCTCATCCACAGTTTCACTTGATTCTGCATCTACTAGCTCCTCCTCCTCTAACAGTGTTGTTTCATCATCCTGAATATCAACATAATGTGTTGAAGTAAAAGCGAAGGCATGTCAACAAGTCAACTTACTAAGCAAAATTACATCTACAACTGAAGACAATAGATATCCCATATAAGCCCTCTAAGCCTTCAACTAAACAAGATACCAGAATTAGACTTTTGGAGAACATTATAGAACTCAAAGAACATGCTGCTCTCTTCGACTATATATGTAACTAAGTTGCGCAAAAAGAACAGAAATTTTACATATGGTCAAGGCACCGTTACAGCAATACTAGAAAGTACAAACTCAAAACAGCAGAAAATATTCATTACCATGTCAAAATCCTTTTCTTCTCCAGTAGAAAGCACAAAATCATCATCATCCTGCAAGTTAGAAATATAGATGTAAGTTATGAGTATTTACGCTATAGAAAAAGAATAGATATCCCTATAAATAGTTAAAAAATTAAAATAATTTATACACAGCACAGCCTGAAGAAAGCCCACCTACCATTCTTACCACACAAGTTATCATCATTTTAAGGCAGAATTGATATAACCATATTCAGAGCAACAGGAACCAGAAAATGTATGGCAGTGGTAGATGGTGTGAAGATACTCGGTTCAATGCAACAGTGCAGGCACGGAACAAGTGAAGACCCAGCTAGTATTCACATGAATAGAATTGCATTTATTTCTACATATCAGACCATATTTCTCCCATGTCCATCCCACTCTAAATGAAACCTCTGAATGGAATGATTTTAGTTCATACATGCTTCTTCCCTAAGTTTAGCTTTTTATACATCTATTAAAGATACCGTTCCACTCAATGTGAAGTTGAAATTACTGTAAACTTCGTCCATATAGTTCCTGCTTTATATACAATTAGGCAATCAAGAACTATGCCTGGTTCTTCTAGAACCACTAATCCTACATTAGAGCATTTCCAATGTGAGGGGAAAATGGAGGGGGAAAATGTAGAGAAAACCCCCAAATCTGGGTTTTTGGCCCTTACATTGGATAGCTAGGTGGGATTTTTCCCCGACATTGGAAATGCAAAATACCAGCAAGAAGACTTCAATAAAATTGCCTAGACAGAAATTACTAAAAACCTAAGACACTACAGTAAGAAGGAGAAAAGTTCAAGTTTTGAAAATCATTTTTAGGCGTCTACGAGGAGCCTTCAACTGCCAAAGCAGTTCAAGCAATCCAATCTACTCCAGCTAGCTTTTGCATGCAAGAATGGCACATAAATAAGTATAATCTTTTTAGACCATAATCAATTGAGTTTATAACAAACGTTTGGACAATGCATATCCACTGGACACAGGATGCTTGCTATAAAATTTATTTAGGTATGGAAGGTTACTGAAATTACTCTCAGGAACTTTAAAAAAGAAGACATAAACAAAGGTTTCAGATATATGATCTAAGAAGATTACTAAAATTACTCTCACAAAGTCACCCAAAAAAAGGGTAAATAAAATAAAATCAGATACATATTCTTACTTGTTCGTCATTCAAGTCATCTAGGATGAGCTTGTTCTTTGACTTGTGAAACTTCTTTGATTGATTTTTGATCTTGCTCACCTCAGCTTCAAGAAAATGATTATTTGATCCAGCTATACTGCCATTACTATCAATCTGTAAAAACGAAAAGACAAGAACTATTATATTGAGCAATGGACATGCTCTATAATTTGAGACAGTATCTAAAACACATACAACTTACACAACGACGACCAGGTGTTGCAGTTGGGCTGTGTATCTCGAGCTTACATGCAGCCATTGAATCTTCCCTTTTTCCTGGAAAGCATAGAATGCATACTAAGACCAAATGTGATGGCAAAGAAAACGACAAATAAAAGAACTGCCAGAGACACTAACCATTTTCATCTCTTGCTGCAGGTGACTGACCTTTTTCTTTTCTTGCCTCAGTAGCTCCAGGTATCACGCCATTCTCTTGTATAGATTGATTTGCTCCCGATAAATTGGCATCGCATTCCTTTACCTGAATTGCTTGAGGTACAATATTCTCTGGGCTATCTTCTATGTTAACTGTAAATGTTTCTATAACAGTTAAAAAGTCACAAACATCTAATAGAATGGTGTGCAGATAATTTTAATGCAGTTACTAGTTCTTATGCAGTGAGACATTGTACAATGTAGCTTAGTATGTAAAGGGATCAGTTCATAATAGCGTAGGATAGCATCCAGGATATACTTGTTCGGATACACTAATAGTACACTTGAAATTACATAAGAGATTTTTTAATAAGACAAGTTACAATATCTCTGAACTAGTAGTCTATAATAATAAATGGGGCGCAGGATGGAACATTTAGGTCCTCAAAATTTTAGCTTTACATTTTGCAAGCTGCAAAGATAGAAGTGACCACGTGATTTGCAACTGCATAGGGGTTTTGATATACTGATAATGTACCTTCCTCTTCAGCATAGCGTTTAAGTAGCTCCTCAAGAGGTAGATCAATTCCATCTTGTAAAGCAGCCAGTTCTTCATCTCTCTCCTCTTTAGTTATAAGAGCCTCGTCTTCTTCAATGGTACGCTCATCATCTTCCTAAAGCAGGATCATCAATATATGGTGAATGATACTTTGTAAGCACCAAGTTAAAATGCTCTGTTAGTTATTCTAACAAATACCGTCACCCCACAAATATTTCCTACACGAGATTTTCATCATATGTACAATTGTGCAAAGAAAGTTGATAAAAGATGTATTAGATTTCAATGTGAGAACAAATAGTTTTGGCACACAAACCATAAAATTGTGTTAATGGCTGGGAATAAACCCAGAACAGAGGACTCAATCTTTATACCACTAAAAATGTCTCAGTGATGGCTATAAACCAAAAAGGTATGTATTGAGAGGTAATGAGGTAGAAATAAGTTATGTACACCAAAGTCTATTCATCTACATTTATAATATGCTAGAAGTCACGAGACTGATATAAGAATCATTATATTCATGCAATAAAAGGAATTAATCTTCACATTCATGTATGCATTTGACTGTTATTACTAATACTCATCATAAACATTAGTGTTTGATTTTTATGAGTACCTTTTTTTTAATTTCTTTTTTTAGTACAGATTTGGGGATTGTAGGGGTGGGGATGGTGACTCGAACGACAATCAAATAATCCAGTAAGGGGATAACTTTATCACTAGGACAAGCTCTCTTGATCAATTTTTACGCGTATTTAAACCTTATAATCCATGATTTCTTTTACCAATTTGAACTCATGAACATTTTATACATTTTATTTTTCCACGATGTCTATTTCCTCTAGATACATTACATAGTGCTCCTCATTAATACTCACAGTATGTTCAACATGCAATCTCCTCATTAATACTCACAGTATGTTCAACATGCAATAGTTAGTACTGTTTTGTTTTACTGATTACTAGACTAGACTAGATCAAGGTTGCCTCCAAATCATTGAACCAAAGATGGACACATGTTTCGGAGAGTTTTTAAGAAATTCTTGAGAAGTGATTTTTGAGAGAACCTGTGGTGGAGAAAGAAATATTTACGAGTAAATGTGAAATGATTTTTATTTTTTAAAGAAAAATACATAGTTGACAATGAAATTTGATTAACTAACTAATATTTCAAGCAAAAGTTAAGCTAAAGCCACTGAAAGCTAATCTACATACAACTTACAAGATAGATGGTCAACTGAAGTGATACAAGGTCGCAAGACTTCAAAAGAATCAATTTACAATGATGTACATAGGAAAAAAGTTCTATTTTGAGGCTCAATGTAGTTGAACAAAAGGTAATAAATTACTATGATAACTTTACTAGTATTTACAAGTTTTATTCCATATTAATGAATTACAGACTTTATATGGCGAAAAAAAACTGTGGCCACGTTTCCCTAACATGCAATTTACAAATTTAACATTGTAAAAACGTGAAGCCTTATATTATACAAACTATATCTAATATGATATAGAAATATGGAAATATTGGACCAGAAAATCTCCACCTTCAAAGAGTCAATAGACACAAGACAATGTTCTGTAAGCAGAACATTGAAACAATAGTTGTTTGATGGGTAAATTCTGAACTCCGAGAAAAATGTTACCATTTTGCTATTAAGATTCTCAATTTATATGAAAATACTTTTAATTTCAGTAATCATTCAATGAGAAGAATAAGTAACATTTTCTCCGAGTTGCAGATTCCTGAGAAGAAAAGATTTGAGAAAATTATATAAAATAACATCCATCACAAATTCATTATGAGCAGCTTCTTGCAACCAAAATAACAATAGGCTCAGACCAGAATCTCATCAATGAGCCTATACTAGGGTCTAATGGAGTGGAAGATTATTAAAATAGAACTGCTCTAAACTGCCAATGTTTAATGGAGTGGATGGTAAATCCACAATGTTCTTACCATATGTAAAGACTTTCAAATAAAATGGAAAAGAAAACCAACAGCCAATTGCTTAAGGGCGTGAATAGAGTTAAATCAGATACAGAGTACAGATCTACCATCAAACATTATAACGGCATCTCCTATACAGCCTCAAATAACTACTATACTTTCCACAGCATAAGCATCTTAAGATTTCTTAAGAAAATTGGCATGGCCTTGAAGTATGGTGGCTTACAGATTCGTCATCAGAATGCACATCATAGTCTTCATCGACATCAGGAGAGAGTGATTGAGAACCTAGCAATCAGTTCAAACAAGGTAACATCCAAGATTCTAAAAGCAGTAATATAATACAAATGTAAACAGCTTCACTAAATGCCATACCACTAAATGAATTAGCCGTTTTATTGTTATTATTAATATCTTGAACCCCTTTCTTCCGTTGAAATCTCAATTGCTCTTGAGCAGAGGGCAAGTTATTCGATTTGTGCCGAGTTGGTGAATTCACAAGGTTCTCTGCAAGCATCGTCGAGTACCTGGCAAAATTACAAAAATAAAGAACCACTTTCAAAACAAGATGAAAGATAACAGTTATAATTTTGAGAAACTACAATAAATTCATGTTGGATGCAGCTACAATAATCCTTCTCTTTCCAAGATGCCATAAATACTTGAAAGAGATTCCATAGAATGACATTAAACCTTTCAGTTTGGCCCAGGAGAAACTCGAGCTGCCTATCCAGTGCTTTTTTCTTCTTTTCATCAAGCTCCAGCTGATGTTTGTATAGAACCTGAAACCACGTGTTTGAATTTTTCTTTCTTAGAAGGCAGTGATCAAAGCAGAATCAGAAGAAATTATCAAAATCAATTATCCCAAACTTGCCAGCTTCTCTATTTTCGTCCAGAATTTCTTTACGTCCTTAGAGATATTGACTGCCACTTTCCTTAAACGTTGTTCCTCTTCCTGACCAAGAAAACAAGCACAGTTATCAGAAAAATATTAATAAATATCTGTTCTAGTACAGAAAGCATGCATGATTATTTCCAAAGATGAGAACTAAGGGGGTGTTTGAATCTCTTTATCAAAACACGTTATAATCCCACCTACCACTGATTTTGACCACTAATTTGATAACTGTTCATTTATAACCACAACTTTCAAACTTTTATTAAGAGCTTGTTTGATGCTCTTTATTTGTCAAAATATGGAGAATTTATAATGAGGAGAGAGGCAGAATGTGTATTGGAAATGTAAAAAAGTTTAAAATATGTGGTTGTAATTGAATAGTTATCAAATCAAATATCAAATCAGTGGTGGATAAAATTATAAATTGGTAAAATAAAGAACATCAAACAAGCTCTAAATCTACACCACTCATTTCACCTCATTATAATTTCTCATTATAATTTAATTTCAATAAATAGCTTCAAACAGCCACTAAATCAAACCTTTACTCTCTTCTCTCCCCTTGTGGCCTGATCCAGCATGCCCTTGCTGGCCCTTATTGCAACTTTCTTTGCTTGAGCAAGCTTCCATTTTCTCTCCGATTCAAAATCCTGCTAGTAACAGTCATCATAGACACTCCAGAAAGTTAAACCATAATAAAACTTACCATCATGCAGTAAAAACATGTGAGAAGGAATACAGTTCCATTACCTTTGATAACCAAACCATCTCCTCTAGAACATGATCCCAGTGTGCTTTCGGGCGTCGAGGTTCTTTGGGAGCTTCCAAGGCCTACAATAATAAAGTTACAAATCAAATTATATCAAATACATCAGCTCCTTATATCCCAGCACCCAAATTTTTACATCACTTTAAAGATCAAAATTGAGATGTCCTGTTCCCCTCGTAAAACAAGATAATAGTTCCCAGCTTAATGAATAGCCTGACGTGAAATTGAATCCAAACTATCAAGGCAGTTAGCATATGTAGAAAAATCAAAACCATATGAGGTGAGATAGACAATGTTTAACTGTGCTTTGACAATTTTATTGCACGATTTTGATTTTTGAATCTCGAGTCTGAATACAAGCACAGGATTGGGTCTTTCAAATGCCACAATTAGCTCTCCACTTTTTCTGTAAACCCTTAATTCAACAACCATGTGACGCTGCTTAAGTTAATGAAGATAAGCAGATGCACAAAAAACTAAAAGAAATAAGAAAAAGAAAAACTAAGCTGACTGTTTTATTCAAATTTAAAGAATCTTGGCTATTCAAATAACAGGATCCTGATCTCAAATTCAACATTCGCATCCTCAATTTACAATTCTATAATCCTCAGTAGAAAGCAATCTACATTTTTCTCTTGATATATTTAAAAAAGCATAAATTGATCGGGTACATCTAATCAGTCGAGGAAACAAATAATTCTCTCGTTAGTTTGGCTCAATGAATTCTGCATCATTCAAAGGTCAAGTTAGATATTACCCATGAAAACATCAAATAAGTTTATAGGTCAATATATTGTCATAGTAGAAATGGTAAGTTTATAAAACATCAAGTTAGATCTTACCCATGAATGCATCAAATAAGTTATAATTACTTAGGCCCCAAAAAACTATTACCACCGTTACAGGTCAAGATAACCAGCTAGTTTCATAACTTCTTGTAGAAACATTACAACTTCACATAAAAAAATGTGTATAAACACCCCATAAAATCAGTGATATATTTACCTTTTGCCGTCTAGCCCGAGTTTCATGGTCAAGCTTAGACCGTGGACCTTTGGAGGCCATAATTAACCCAGTGCGTCTATCTCATACTTAGAGCTAGAAGAAAAAACAAAGGAGCCAATGGTAAAAGTTGCATTTCACATCAGTCTACATATATCTCAGAAAATGCATCAACGTAAAAACAGCAGTAAGAAAAGTAGACAAACCAGAAATAGGGTCAAAATGGATAGTCTGCAGTAGCACTCTAGCACCAACCTGAACATAAAAGAACACAACCAACTTCAGTATATCTCTGAAACACAAAAGAAAAAGTTCCAAAAAGAAGCACAGAACTCGAGTTAATCTAGGCCAGGAAATTCTTTGTACCGGGCTGCATTCTCTCAATTAGAGCTTACCTATACAGTATTAGTTTAAGCATGCTTATCTGCGCCTTTTCTAATATACGGATAAAATTCACGAATGGTAAACCATCAAGGTGCACTTTATGTGAAAGAGTGAAAGGTAAAAGCGTTAGGAACAGTCAAACCTCCAAAACATTTCAAACTCAACAAACACCTAGCTAATTGATAGAATGATTTCACTCCAAAAACTTTAGAGACACGGAGTAAAAGGAAAAATATACATTAGGAAGAGTCCTCAACATATTGACATGAACACATGGGACGCGACGGAGAGAATCTGATTAAATTGTTTAATCCAACTGCGCAAAAGAGATATGAGCGCTGCAACTTTTTATCAGATTGCAGTTGAGCTAAGCATGCAAATTGCCAATTCCAACACAGTTGTATCGGTGCTTCCAATTTAAGCAACGTCCTGCATCCCACTTAATGGTGTTTGATTCTCAGCTCCCGTTTGCATACACATACATTCTCGTACTTTCTCCTACTTTTCAAATTTGAATTTGATCAAACCAATTACATCCACATATCTCATGAACCCAGCTGTACTACACAAATCTCCACCATTTAACTCCCCCCTCTCTCTTATTTCACATAAAAATGCAAACAACCGCTCATTCTCTTTTCCAATTATAATCTCACCAAGCCACTTGATTTCACTACTCAATTATGTACCACTAAATCTCAACGGCTCATTTGCCCTAAGATATGAGTATCAAACACAACTTTATACTGATGCACCATATTTTGGAAGTTCAATACGACCATGCCAAAGGCTTTATTTCTAGGTAACCCAGTGATATGTCCTATGTTTTGTAACACTCCTAAAACAGAATGATGCTAAAATATTGCAAAAATATAAAGTCAAATGTCCTGAATTTTTCAAAATTTCCCACCATTTATTTAGTGATTGTTTGATTCACATTATCACAACCAAATTATAATGAGAAATTATAACAAGTTGAAATGAGTGGTGGAGATTTTGATTTAAGTTTGAAATGTGCGGTGATAGTTAAATAGTTGTCAAAACAGTGGTAGATGAAATTATAATGGGAAAAATAATGGGAATCAAACAAGCTCTTAAATTACGATCCAAAATATGGGATCATTATCCAAACAAAACATATTTTAGACTTTCAGTATTCATGAACAAGGGCAAGTTTTGCAGTTTCATCTCCTGAATATTTAAAGTGTGCTTTTGTCATATCAAACACCAAAATGGAGAGGTCAAATTAAGTGCAAATGCATGTGAAAGGACATTTCTCCCGATAGCATAATAAAAATAAATTTGAACTAGAACAAGTAACTCTACAAACAAAAACCCATAGAACCCAGTACAAAATAAGTATATATGTACATCCTTTTGTTGATGACTACAAGAAGTTGCCTAATGCTACTATCTATAGGAACCAAAAATCTAGTTCCATGATATATGAACATTATAGGCCTCAAAACTCCATGGTACCCAAACTTAATGCACCTAGAAGCCCTCAACAATGACATCTCCATAGAACATTGGCAGTTCATCAATTAACTCCATTAGGAATTGCTTCAAACGTAAAGTATATTACATTAATAGGTTATTGCCTTGCAGACACACATAAGTTAATTATTAATCGAATCTGGCCATACTACTGCCATATTTAATGACTAACAATCTCTCTCTCTAAACCACCTTCCCCAGGTATGAATTATCTTTCCTGACTTTTTCATCTCCGAAACAACTGATATGTGGATCGATCGCCCAAGGCTATAAACCATTGTCCAAATAAGTTACGGCTATAAACCATTGTCCATTTAAATAAATTACAAATTGATGAGTTGATTTGGTGGAGAATTTCTCAAAAGACAAAAAAAGCATACTAATTGCAACATAAATGCCCCATTGGTTTTTCACTTGGCTTAATTGTTCATGAGTTGGTCACGCAGAAGGGTTCAACAAAATTTTATCAAATGAAAAAATTATTCCTTCAGTAAAAAATTAGAAAGAAAAGGCTTGAGCAATATGCAGGCACCAGGTAAAGTATACAAGCCCCAGAAATTTGTAACATTATCCAACTACACTCGAGAATAATAAATAATTAACAAGATTTACCATCCTTAGAATAACTCACTAGAGGGAGGCCATGGGGAATTACTCTACCTCCAGAAAACAATGAATATCAAATATGGTTCAAGCATAAACCCTCTGAAACTAAAAGAACCCCTCTCTGAAAAATTCGGGAAATGCTGCTTATAGTCAATTCTCGTTCCAGCTTAACTTCCAAGTCAAACGACCTCTTTTAACCTGGTAAAGAGAGAGCGAGAGAGAGAACAACCAAATTCTACCAACAAAATAAAGCCCTCCTTTAACCTTACGGGCTACAATCCCAAAACTAAAGAGAGAGAAAGAGAAAACAATCAAATTCTACCAACAAAATAAAGCCCAAAAATTTACAAGGGGAAAAAACTTTTAAACTAAGAAACACTGAACTCTCACACAAATGCTTCTAGACATGCACACATACACAAAAATATAAAAGTAAAAAATAAAATAAATAAATAAGAGCTTGTTGGAAACTCTTTATTTTTGCAATTTATAAAGGGAATTTATAATGACTGCAAATGAGTGGTGGAGATTTAATTGAAGTTTGAAATGTGTGGTGATTGTTGAGTAGTCAAATCAACACTCAAATCATGGTAGGTGAATTTATAAAAGGAAAAAATAAAGAGGTTCAAACAAGCCCTAAGAAAAACAAAGCAAAAACATCTACATGCAAAAGTATAAATAACCAAATACTCAAAGTCACCGGCTATAATCTCTTCGATTTTCTTAAAAATGAAAAATTCCACTTCCGCATCTGAGATATAGATAATCAAATGGACACAATTGTTACTATATATATACAATAAGATATAGCCTTCTAGAAAAAGAGAAATGACTCGGCTGAGGAGCTTAGGGTTTGTTTAGTGGGAGAGAGAATTCAGGTTTAACAGCCGCTGGGTTCCAACAAATCTCAGATTCGGAAAATACATATGTACATATATATATTGTTTATATTTATATATACGCGTATAGATAAAATTAATTAAAGAAAATATTCACTTTTTTGGGGGGAAAATATTTAGTACTTGTTTCTGAGAAAACCAACCAATCAAAAGGAAGTGTTTAAAGGGAAAATATTTAGTACTTGTTTCGGCCGCTCATCCCCGCAATGAAATTAAACACTTCCCTTTGATTGGTTGACTTTCTCAGAAACAAGTACTAAATATTCTCCCCTAAAAAAAGTAAATATTATCTTTAATTAATTTTATCTATACGCGCATGTATAAATATAAACAATATATATATATATATACACGTATGTATCTTCCGGATTTGAGACTCGTCGGAACCCATCGGCGGTTAAACCCGAATTCCCTCTCCCCTTAACAACCCTAAACTCCGTGTCTAAATCATTTTTTCTCTCTATAGATGGTCTTATTGTATATATATAGAAATAGATGTGTCCATTTGTTATCTATATCTTAGATGCAGAAGTGGACTTTTTAAATCGAAGAGATTATAGCCGGTGTATTTCATTATTTCTACTTGTGCATGTAGATGTTTTTGCTTTGTTTTTCTTATTTATTTATTTTATTTTTTACTTTTATATTTTTGTGCATCTGTGCGTGTGTAGAAGCACTTGTGTGCCAGCCAGCGTGTTAGCGGTTAGTTTTTTCTTAATTTAAAAGTTTTTCCCCTGTAAAGTTTTGTGCTTTATTTTGTTGGTAGAATTTGTTTGTTCTCACTCTAATTTCGGAATTGTAGCCCGTGAGGTTTTGAGCTCGTAAGGTTAAAGGAGGTCGTTTGACTTGGAAGTTAAGATAGAACGAGAACCGAGTATAAGTAGAATAAAATGCAACATATATAATAAATAATTTCATCTTCTATTCTCTCTACGTCACTCCAATTCTCCAAAGAAATTATCAGTGAGACTTTCTGCCAACTTACTTCCATGTAAGTAATATTTCATTTCTTGAATAACTACAATTTACATTAGTTGAGGTGATATAAATAATTGTTCTCCTTTTATCATAAATAAAATTTCTTTAGCTAGGTTGCATCCTTGTGTTTGTGGAATAATTTATTAAACTAGTTCACAGGATTCTAAAATGAAATTTTGAGGGCTTCTTCTAGTAAGGGTAATGGGATATCTCTCACAATAATCAAGCCCACCACTGGTTTACAAAAGTATCTTCTTGGATCAGTTACAGGGACTGTGTACTTAAATGTTAAAAGAGAAAGAAAGTTAAAGCTTAAGGCCAAGCTTTTATGAAAATGTATCTTCTGAATTACAGATTGCTGCCAGTAGAGTACACCGCCACTTAGAGAATATCAGGTGATTCCAACTGAATTGATACCAAACACTCCAATTTCTCTAAAATTATGCATTCTCTCTGCCTTCTATGTTCTTTCACCTTATACTCAAGTATTGCCAAGGCCTAAATGAAATGTACAGTAAAATTTACCTTTATCATTTTTTTTTTCCGGTTCTTCCTTTTCTTTTTCTCTTGTTTTGGAGTTTGTACAAACTCCTACCACAGTAACTATGCAAAAGAATTGACCGGACAATTTCTACTTTGCACTTGGATTGCTGCCTTTCTGATCAAGGTAACAACTAGCAGTTTATCTTTAAGATTACTATCTAAAAGTTATAGCATAAGATTAAGAATCAAACTTTTGTTCTTGCAGATATAAATCAGCAGCTAATAAGCAATAAAAATATAGACACTGCAAGTGAAAATCAACAGCTTCTACCCAACTTAACAAGAAATTAAATCAAACCCCCCCTCATCTTATGCCCTGATTAAAAGATATACAAGTTCCAATTCAAGAAAAATAGAATCAGAGATGCCAGATATGTTCAGTAAACTATGCAAAGAGCCCAGATAACAAACTAATGAAAAATAGAACAGCCCAACATTCCAACTCAGCTCCCACTCCACCTTCTTTCCCCCAACTAAAGTCTCATCATTTCTCAGCAAACAGAAGGCAAAAGCCAGAATGAAGATGAAGTATCTGATAACAGTCCGCCGAAAGTGGATAAAAGCTGATTTTTTGGGGCGGTTTTGGCTTCTTGAGTACTTCAATTAAGCAATTGCTGATGTAGGTAATGGAAGAACATAGAGTTAACAAGGGGAGAGTTTTATACCTAGTTCTCTTTCAAGTTTCAATTCTAAAAATTTTTTAAAAAACTGCAACCGACCCATGAATCCCAAATTAACCGCCATGATATATAACTTTCAAAAAGTTTAAACAAGTGAAAAAGCTATGAAAATCCTTCCACAACCAGAAGAGTGCAAAAACATATCAATTTCCAGGATAGTTAATTTGAAATTCTGAAAGCAAAAAAAATAATAAAAAATAAAAAATAAAATATGTGGGTTGCCTAGACAAATCAGTCCGTGGTTAATATAGTTTTTTATCATAGCAGTCACAAGTTCAAATAAAGTTCGTGGGCTGCAGCACTCTTAAAACCAACCATACATTCTATACTCTGTAACTTCCCTAAATCTTAAACAAATCACGGAGATGAATTTAGACCATGGGAAAAGAAAAGGTTACCCTTAATCAGTTTGCATTCGGCTTATAAGAAGAAGAGAAGATGATCGATCAGAAGAGGATAACGAGATGAAGAAGAAGAGGTAGGTTGCGAGACTTACCGGTGGAGCTTGCCGGACCGCGTCGATGGCGAGACCAGCGTGAGGAAAATCGAACTCTGTGGAGTGTGGAGCGCGTCGATGGCGAGACCAGCGTGAGGAAAATCGAACTCTGTGGAGTGTGGAGCGCGCGTTGATGGCTTCTAAAACCCTAGATGCAGACGGTCTCGTGTGTAATGGCCGGGAGGGTGACGACACATTAGAGGAGAGAGAAAATCAAGAGCAAAATGGAAAATAGCGCGTTTTCATTCTTTTGTCCCATTCCAGGAGATCGCGTTTTCCATTTGCCGTAGAAAACCGTGTCTCCATTTTATGTTTTCATTTTGAAGAACGTTTTTTATTTTCTGATTTCATTTTTATTTTTTGATTTGCTAAAAACGCATTCTATTTGTGTTATCTAAAACCTGATTTTGAGAATGAAAAATTGGAAAACACGTTTTGTTTAACTTTTTTGAAAAAAAATTTATTCACAAAACATACTATAGAAATATAAACAATTGCTTATGTCACATTCTATTTCAAATTTAAACATATCAAACAAAATATCATACTCCCGCTATATATCAAATAAGCTATAAATTTCTAACCTTACCAACAGATATACTTGAAATATATGATTATTAATTATGTTTGCCAACATATAAGAAATATAATTAGAAGTTGTCTCGTAATTAAGGCATATAAATAGCAATAATTCCACTTAATTAAAATAGTAACACAAAGAAAACTATTATTTCACCTACCCAGAACTTTTATACATCATATTGTATTGAAAGGGTTACAATCAAATAAATAAAAAAAAAAAAAAAGATGTTCTCAATTAAAAAATAAGGAAAAAAAGTCTCACAATTGCAAACATAATTGTAGACATGGAACAAATTACATATTTATTTCATATATAGATAGAAATTACACCTTTAAACACTACCGTATGATTTTTTTTTAAAAAAAAAAAACATGTTTACTTCATATAGATAGAAATTGAGGGTACAGGCAAGGCGAGGGGATTTTCAACCCTCTCCCAACGAGAAAACAAGGCCAACCAAAATGGGCAAACATGGGAAGAACAAAAAAGAAAAACAGAGGGGAAAAAACTGGGAGGCCAACACCCAACAAAGGCAAACCAGTGACCAAACCAAAGCCAGCAATTTGTGCAATCCGATCCCCAATGGAATAACTTACCAACCTGTGCACTCCATTCCCCAATGGAATAAACCACTCCACTTATTACCAATTTGGCAAAGATAGGGTTTGTTTTAAGAGCTTCCTCATATGCACTCAAGCTGTGTTGTGGTGCACATCTCAATATTTCATAGAGTCTATCCCTAAATAAACATACACACGAAAGTAGTCATATTAGTTAGGCACATCTAAGAATAATAAAATAGTTTCCAACAAAGGCATATCCAAATTGTTGGAATATATATGTATATATATATATATATATTCCAATAAGAGGAAAAAAGCATAAATTGAGAAGAAAATGGGAGAAAACAAGTTTGCTTGTTGTTGGCAAGAAGATAACAATATCTGTACATCCAAATCACCAGAAAACATGAAGACAATGCAATAGATGCTTTCACATTGTCCAAACATATGCTTGTACAGAGAAATTCTTATATCCATGTTTTACAAGCAAAATATATTTATCGATGTCATAACCTAGGCATTACCTTTATCTAAGAGAAAGCAAATTTCATAACTCAACTGCTGAACTCCTATGGAGACATAAAAGCAAATTTCATAATTCTTGCCTTTTAACAGTTATTATATGTTAATTCATAACTAGCAATTAAGTTACTATCCTTAAAAAACAAAAATAGCTTATACATACATACTTATATTAAAAAAACAGATTTATAACAAAAATACGTATTTATAAACCACAAATTTATACATACATACCAAAAAAAAAGCTTATACAGACATTTATATTAAAAAAAAAAGATTTATTACAAAAAAAAAAAACATATTTATAACGTACATATTTGTACATACATACCCAAAAAAAACAAAAATACCTTATACAAACATATTTATATTACAAAAACAGATTTATAACAAACAGATTTATACATATATACCCAAAAAAACAAAAATAAACCAAGTATTTGTTTTAAGATCCCCGAGAGATCGGAAGAAATATCATCATCTTCACTTGTATTTCAAGCATCAGAGCACCACTTTTGAAGGTGCAAAGACTTGTGCATGTTGTTAAATACAGATAACAACATCTCACAAATTATATTAAATCTAATTCATCCCTAATCCCTCCTCTCAAGAGCAAAAACAATAATCAAGAAACACATATATCATTCACAAACCAAATGATCAAAAATTTAAGCCATTTTTTATAACCAAAATCACCGAAAACCTCTATGATTTCCCTTTATAAGTTACACTAGACTTTCCCCAAAACATTCCAATCATCCTTTTCTTGAACCCATACCCAATAATCAAAGAAATCCATATCAGAAAACTGCTTATTTTATGTGAAAACTCAAACAAATACCCACAACTAGTGCTCAAGTTTTACACGCACGAGAGAAGAATACCCAGAAAATCAATATGGATTATAATCTATCCCCAAACAAGCACCAAGTCTGATAAACAAATAACGAGTGTGTAATCGACGAAATTACCTAGATGAGTGTGTAATCGACAAAATTTGTGGGCGACTGCTGCTGCTTCTCGACTGCTTCTCAAAATTTCACATCCGATTTCCAAAGAAAAAAACATCATTGTTCAGATTTTGTGGTAAAGAAACCTTGCCTGCGGCTATTGGCGTGGCCAAGCACACCGATCGCCAATGAGCGACGGGAAGGAGTTGTGGGTGGGGGGCTGAGATAAATCCTAGATTACGAAGGTGAGAGACTAATAGAGAGTGAGAGATTTCAGAGTAAGTGGGATAGAGAGAGAGAGAGAGAGATCCGAATAAGTTGTGTGAGTTGTGTTCATACGGAGAACTCCCGGTACCGCGTTTTGGGCGTTTTGGCTAGAGAACGTGTTTTTTTCATTCTCACTTTTCTTCATTAATTGAAAGTTGCGTTTTCTAGAACGGATTCTCAAGAACGATGAACAGAACATGTTTTCAGCGTTTTTAAAGAATGAAAACAGAAAACACTCTAAAAACGCCAAACAGAACTAGGCCTAAGCATTCTCGAAAATGATTTTAGAAAATGGCAAAAGAAAGCATGTTTTTTGCGTTTTCAAAATTGGAAAATAGAACACACTCTGAAAAGTGAAAATACTAGAGAGAACACCACATAAACTCCTCTGCCGAGCCATTTTCTCTCTCTCTCTAAAAGGCTAGATCTTTCTTTGTATATATAGTAGCAGTTGTGTCCATTTTATTAGATATATCTAAGAAGCGAAATTGAAAATTTTCCTTTTTTAGACCTAGTTATTTTAGAACACTAGTAATGATCACGTGCGTAGCACGTCTTGTGTGAATAATAAATGATAAGCGCAAATTTCTATATTTTTTTTAGTTTCTCTATTTTTAGCACTAACAATGAATTTTCTTATTCAAACCAACTAAAATTTTGTGATTCAAATTATAGTGCAGTGGATAGATACTTACATTTTAGACGAGTGGTCCTGAGTTCGAACCACACCTGCTCCGTCCCTGATTTCCCTGTCCTCCCCTCCCCTAACCTACCCTATGTCCCTTTGCATTAAAAAAAAATTGAAGTAAACAATATGATGGTTGTATAAAAAAACTAAAAAGTATGTCCTAAGAACTTTTACATTCAAAGTTCTGATGATTAACATTAGTGATAGTTTATTTTTAACGATGATAGCTAAATTGTTGAATTTAAATAAGAATATTATGGACATTCATTTAGTATTCGAAAAACTCGTAGTGATGAATGTTTAATTGATCTTGCCCTTATCAAGATACTAAACATTTAGAAAATGTAGGAAAATTCATGGTTGTATTCGGAAAGAACTATGCTAATTAACATATTATAATTCCGACTTTCCTAAAAGACGGTTGAAATTAATCTAAGTGGTTGGAGGATTTCAATTATTTATTTTTAATTTGAAACGAAAAAGAAAATTGAATTAAATAAATCGCCAAAAATAGTTAATACGTAAAATTAAATAACGCATAATTAAAGGCACTTGTAACAATAACATTTTATTGATTATTTCCATACACTGACTAACAAAATTATTCATTGATTTTTCAGGTTTGAAGCCAAGCCTTGCTGCTGAGAAGTGATTCACCGGAGATGCTGACCGATTCCTCTTTCAAATGCAATATGCAGTGTATTTGTGGGAAATATCTAACCAAATACATATTGATTCTTTCCATACACTGACTAACAAAATTATTCATTGATTTTTCAGGACGGAAGCTATGCGTTGTTGCTGGGAAGTAATGCTGCCATGAAACACATTATTTATCAAAAAGCTTGCTGGTGGTCGTCTTCTCTTTTTGCATATCACACCAAATTTCACAACTATTTTGTAGTGGATTACATTGATCGTTCCTTTGTTGTGAGTACATTCCAAGTTCAGTTAGTTATTTATTGTTTGTTTATTAATTTGCATCTACATAATATGGAAAGGAAATACCGTGATTTGCTTATAATTGATCATTCAATTGCTTGCAACTGTGATCTTGATTACCTTTATCACGTTTTCCATTAGTTTTAAGCACATCTTCAATTTATTAATTCCATTCATTTTGTTCAATGTTAACATCTCATAATATAGAATCGGTGCATGAAATATTATAGTTTTGCTGAAACCAATGCGCATTCAATTTCAACATTTTATTTGGTATTTTAATTTGATAACATGTAGCACTGTTTTAATTTTTATTATATTTGGATTTTCAATTTTAAATGCGTTTGTGAATTTATGTGAGCATTAAATTATTAATTTTACTATAACAAATATGACAACGTAATGATTGTAACAGATTAATTTTCTACACTCACAACTACTTTTAAATATTAGGGTGTACAAGAGGAACAATATTTAGACAATAGTGATTACTGTTTATGAATTTATTTGGTCAAGACCTCGTGTGCAACGTACTGGTGAAATTACTAGTATTTCTTGAAGGAAATGAATCAGAGAGTTTTTTGGAGCACACGCACATTCAAAAGAATTTGCTAATAAAAAATATTCAAATTTAGATACAAAATACAAGAGTCCATTTACCACACAGCACGAGATGCTTGGGTCAGGGAAAACCGTCAAAGTTCTATTATTGTCTCAATAACCTCATAGAGACATATCATATGGGGATGCATAAACAACCTCAGTATCTTGATCTCTCTTTTAACTGCAAATGGACAAAAGTTATTACAGCGATGAACGATCCAGTTGGTCAGATCCAATTAATCCAACATTAGAGTCAGAATGACCATAAAATTTGCAGCGAAGAAAAAATTTACCTGTGACCAAGGACTATGGCGTCTTGAAATTCTTCACAAGACAATTATACACTTAGAACAAAAACCTCAAATTTCATAAGCAAAAGTATGTTTTAGCAAAGGAAGAAAATGAGTTTAACATATTCAAGTACTCCATGAGAATCTTAAAATAGAAACCAACCAATTAACCATTAAGAAAAATTGATTTTGTACATCAAAAAACATTAAAAAGATCATTTTATAGTATATGAAGCCAAAACAACTGGGGACATATATCTACCTTTTATAAGTATACCATTCGTAGGAAGATGGAACTTCTTTTTGAGATGATTTGATTGCATAAAAGACTCTAGTTTGCTAATTATAAAAAAGGGAAATCTATAAGAATCATTGCTTAGCACGTTATGTAAATGGTAAAAGAGAAACCAATATTTTTTAAGAAATACATCAATACGTTTTATCGTAGGAATATATAAGTCGAGCATTCCCGGCCCACCAAGCAAAACCGGTGGTTTGTGCAGTTCTTATGGGATGAATGAAATTTATCATCATAAGATTTCATAAAAACTCAAATATCAGCACTTCTTCTAGCTCTTGATAAAGCAACTTATAATTTGACCATGAGTGAATACAGGCTCTAATAACAAATACTATAACTATTCCACCAAATGGTTTATCTACTTCAATTATCTCCTTTAGTTATATCTACTTCTGAGCACAATGAAATGCAACCGTTAACAAAACAAACATCTTAATCAAAAACTTTGAACATCAGTTTTGAATTATTTGAGTTTCTTTTTTCAAATAAACTTCTTCCACTATGAATTTAACATTCCCCAATATCTCAAATGAGAAACGAACCATCCAAGCAACACCCCACTGGCAAAAGTTGAGCCCCCCAAAAAAAAAAAAACAAAGAAAAAGAAATGAATATTTATATTACACAAATGAACACCTAGAATGCCATAAGTGATTAGTGTCAAAATTTTCATCTTTGATATATCATTTATAAGGCACTATACGTTCATTTGATAGTAATCCAACCATTTTGTTGAGGCAAATCGATTTTCATGCTACAAGTTTATTTTATAGGAATACATGTCCTAAAAATGTAATTAATTAAAGTACGTATTCATATGCATATTGGCAAGTATTGTAGATGAGAAAATGGTACTTATTGATGTATTTTTGTGTGGCAAGTGTTGGAAGTTCATGGCGTAAGTTCATCAAGACAAGCCGGGATGTTCAACAATTATGTCGACTGTGGGCAAGTGTCAAAGAAATCGTGATAACCGGAGTTCTAGATGTCCAACGAAGATGATTCAAGTGGAATTGGAAAGACAACTTAAATATACACAAAATCATTCCATACAACCAGATTCAAATTCGGTTCACAAAGTAGTCAAAAGTCATCATCAATTCCAAGTTCTGTTCTTCTCAAGATAAGGTGTTGACTAGTCTACAGCCTTCACTATTTTGATCATATCTGGAGTTATAGATATTGGATTGGTGTGATTCAAGTTTGCGATATGAAGCCAAGAGAGCTATCTACAATCTTTATCTTTATCACTTTCCCATATTCAGAGCGTAAGTCGACCAAAAGACGGCCAAGAGGAGAGAACCAGAACAGTTTGACAGTCAAACTTTCCGTCTGTACAGCTGTTGGTTTTTCATGGATATGTCGAGCTGTATTTACCCAAATCCTGTGATTCTTGCTCTATTAGAAAGCCAAGTTGAATATCTAAATATAATATTTTATCATCAAATTCTGAATCTGGACCAAAGAGCCTCAAAAAATCGCCTACAATTTGAAAGTTGATGCATTCACCTGCTGTCTACTAGACAAGTGGGCAGTGCTGACTATTTTGGACATATCTCGTCCTACTAAATTCCAATTGGCCTGAATTTTCTCCAGAACATCACCAACGCATTTATACATAACTTTTATTTTGGTAACAAGTCCAAATTCGATGAATATAATGAACAAAATACAACTCCACCTTGCATCAGATTTGCTGGAGCTAGCCTGGCATGAGGAAAATTGCAAGAAGAAAGTTGTTCGATTTTCTCTATATAAAGGGCATTCTTGTGGTCATTCAAAAAGGAAGTTTTTGAGAGAGAAAAATACATAGGAGGAGGAGGAGGCCGAAAGGCCAACTTTGGGACGAGCAAACGCTAGATGTGAAAGAAAACTTCTCCTATTCGGTTCTTTATTCCTATCTCATGTATCCTTAATTTTTATTGTTACCTAGGTAAATGATGAAACCATGTTAGTTGTATTACTCTCTATTTTGTTATTGATTCGAAATATTATGTACTCTAAACTTCTATGATTCCGGTTTCATTAATGAAAAATTATGCTTTCATCACTAATATCAAGTATTATTGATTGTTAGAAAATTTATCTATGCTTGGTTTTGAAAGTTCAACACGTAGTTTTATTTGACTACTTGTGATTCATTAAGTTGTTTACATGTAGTGCTTAGAGAATTACATAGTTGAAACGAAAGGGGATCTACATTAGATTAATTATGTTTTGAGCTTAACGATAAATTACTTGGGGTAATAAAAGATTGATTTCTTATTATTACTCAAATATTGGAATCAATACAAGATATGAATTATTTACTATACATTGGTGGAATCTGCAACATTGGTAATGTTTATCCTTTAAGTTGTTTCGTACACTTCCTTGTTTTTTACTTTTTACTAGTTTATATTTTACTTATCAAATCTCGAAAATCATTAAAGCTAGGTTAGAGTTAAATCTAATTCAAATTCATTGAGTTGTTCCGTAATTATAGCAATCCTCGTGGGATCGACCTCGTTACTCACGTTTCAATATTTCAATCGATTCGTATGCTTGCGAGTATTTAAAATTGACACAACAAGTTTTTGGCGCCGTTGCCGGGGATTACGCAAAAATTACAAGAAAGCAGAAGGTCAGATCAAAAGAGAAAAAATTACAAAGAAAGAAATTGAACATATATAAAAAAATGATGAAAAATTCATAATTTCAATAAAAAAATCCTAACCATTTCATATTATGAAAAATGACACAGAAAAGTTAACTTAAAGCTCTAGAAATTATTTCAAAATCCAAAAAAGCGTTAAAACAGTAGAAAATCTTGATTAGCAAGTTTTCTATAAATTTCCAACAAGCTTCCCAAATTAAATACCGTCAAAGAACATGAAAAGTCAAAACAAACAACCTTTAGCAATAATTTTGCACGTGAACGTGGACCATAATTTCTCTCTTTTTAACCATACATCCTAAGAGCAAACCACTTTTCACAAAATCACTTCACAGGAAGGCTTTGTCGAACAATGGTGAATCCTTCCCTTTATTTACAGTTGTCAATACACTCAGGGGTCTCATTCGCTGTGTTTTGTAAGAATGTAACACTTGAAGAACTTGTGCATGTCAGACCTATCACTTTATAACCTGAAATGAGTTTTACTATCATACCATGAACCTGCAGGTTGCATATATATACCTGATGCACCATATCTTTTATAACATGTTCACTTTATAGCATTTCTTCACTAAAACTTTAGTTGTCATATTCTAATCCACATAAATGTTAAAGACGAAAGGTCATTAAACATCTTTGGCAATATATGACCAATACTATCAACTACCAAGTTCATTAATCAGTGATAGCCAAATAACATACCACATACATAAGGAAATCAGTACGACTAAAACTTCCTAATCATTATAAGCTAAATATCATCTTAGCAGTTGTTTACTTGTAAACTGTGTGCACATCGATGTAGCCAGTAATTTTGAAACCTTCTCTTTCCCTTTATTTATCAGATAATATTCATGGATTTTCTTGTTGAACTTGAAAATTTCATAGAAATATGCCATAGTAAATGAACTTTAAGGGCTGTGCAACATGCTAAAACAAAATAAAGCAGATAAGCATCGATCATAAAACTTGCAAATTTAACAAAGGAGTATGGTCAAACAGTAGTAATCTAATCTACTAATGCAATCGAAACAAATAGAGTGATGAACTGAAATCTCTTCAACTCGATCAACACCGAATCAGACAATCAAATTCAATGGAAAAACATTCCAATTCCAAATCCGAGGATGTCAAAGCACTATTATGTAAGTCGTATATCATTTTGCTTCACGTTTTAATAAAGATAAAATATGTTTGTCGAAATACCACGTCAAGGACAAAAAATTATTAGCTTACTAAACAGTAAATACTACATGAAGATAAAACACTTGCAATTGCATCATATGTACCCAAAAAATTGATGGAATGAAAATGATAAATAAAGAATGGAACTTCAGCACTAAATTCAAAACTTCGTCATCTATAGGTTTGTTGTGGATTGTAAATTCGAACCAATCAACACAATCACAATGAAAATGGACAACAAACACAAACTCTCTATAGTACCACTCTAATTGAGATCAAACTGGATAAATAAGCTCTCCCTCTTTTCCTTTTTCCCCTAGAAAAGTAATCAGCAAAGATTTTTAAAAACCAGGAAAGTTCTCTCTTGATCCTGCTGTTAAAATCCTTCTCCAACAGCCAAACTTCATAACAACAAATAAATAAAAACCAGAAATATAAATAACTGATTTATATCAATCAAACCTCTTCAAGAAAAAGGAAAGAAAAAATTGCTACAATCAGAAAAGCCTAATTTCTTAAGCATCCAACTTACGAGAGAATTGCGTATCACCGAAGCCAAGGCAATCGAAGAACTGAGATGAGAGATCGACCTATTTGACACTCAATCTCTGAATTGGGTTTCAGAGAGTTACCTGCTGGAGCGAGTTAGACACAAGAAGGCACGATAGTGTTTCACCAGGCGCAGTCGACTGAGCGTTGGTGGATTTCTTTGAGCAGATCGGTAGTGACAAAAAAGAAGAGAAGAGACTAAGGGTAAAACGGTAGAAGGGGTAAAATAGGAAATTGGTTGAGAAAAAGTGGCGGTAATTTTGTAAACACACCGTGCTAAGGAACATTGATTTTAGAGAATTCATTTCTATATATGTAGGTTATATATTCTTCCTTGTATGTGTGAGTTGGGAAATGAAGAGTTCTCTCTCCCTCTCTTTTTTTTTTTGGTTGAATTAATGAAATGAATGAGGACCAAAGTAGAAATTCGATAGAAATATATATTTTTTGACAAGATTATTATTAGTTACTATACTTTCTTACTATAAATTTTCTAAGAAAAGAATGTCCTCCCCTATATGGAGAGGATGTTCCTACATGGCGCCTAATTGGCAAAGTAAAATAGAGCCCACCGCCACAAAACAAATCTAAGAATTTCTTCCAATTAAGGTGGTCCCACTACTTAAATTGTAAAGCAAAAAAACCACCCCTTTACCCAACCCCTCTAACAATCACTCAGACGACAGACCCATTCCTCTTTCCCCAATTTCCAACTTTCATTCCCCTCCACCGAAACCCCCAAAATAAATTCCGGCCGGTCACTTCTAAAAGTCGACGGAAAGCTAGC
>CAVNYN010271407.1:25298-42021 GCA_963692815.1 Nyctanthes arbor-tristis
ATGAGGACCAAAGTAGAAATTCGATAGAAATATATATTTTTTGACAAGATTATTATTAGTTACTATACTTTCTTACTATAAATTTTCTAAGAAAAGAATGTCCTCCCCTATATGGAGAGGATGTTCCTACATGGCGCCTAATTGGCAAAGTAAAATAGAGCCCACCGCCACAAAACAAATCTAATGCAAGAATTTCTTCCAATTAAGGTGGTCCCACTACTTAAATTGTAAAGCAAAAAAACCACCCCTTTACCCAACCCCTCTAACAATCACTCAGACGACAGACCCATTCCTCTTTCCCCAATTTCCAACTTTCATTCCCCTCCACCGAAACCCCCAAAATAAATTCCGGCCGGTCACTTCTAAAAGTCGACGGAAAGCTAGCCGGAAACACAAGACCCTCTAGACTAAGTTACCCTCTGACGAAAAGAAATCGGATCTCCTATGAAGAAACCCCCTCGAATGAAATAGCTTAACCAATCCAAGAGTCGCGAGCCTCCAATTGGCATGCCACCGTTCACGTCTGCCATCCATCAGTGGTTCGTCAAGATCCCTAGCCGATTTCAAACTCTAGGCATGGAGTCATGGATTCCTTTTTTTTTTTTTTTTTAATTTGGCTTGTATTGTATGAAGAATAGTGAAAAGATACTCTTGCAAACATTTGCATAAATTCTAAAAACTAGAGACAGATAACTTAAAAAAAATTATGCACATTGAGTTTTCATTTACAAATGTTGGAATTTTTACATGCCTGTATATTTTTAGATTGTTACACAGATTTTTCTTAACATACTGTAGAATTTTGGGCTTATCTAAAATGTGCAAAATTAAGAAAAAATATGTATGTAGAGTTGTACAATGTGGAGATATATTCGAAAAACTAGAGATAGTGAACTTTAAGAAAATTATGCCCAATGATCTATTATTTACACAGGTTGGAATATTTATATGCCTGTAGAAGTTTCATTTTGTCACATGTAGGATTTTTTTTTTACATGACTGTAGAATATTTAGTTTGTTAAATATGTGTAAAAGAATGAAAAAATATGTATAAGAAGTTCATCGTGGAAATTGACCCAAGTTATATTTCTAAACTTCTTTGAAGTGGGTTATATGTAGAATATGATGTTTCAAATAAGGAAGGTGTAAAAGTGTTTTATTGTGACAAATATATATTTAGATTGGAATGGGCTCGTAAATTCATTATACCACCTATAAAAATTATTTTATAGATAACTGACAAGGAAAAACGTCTAAAAGCTTAGTGTTATTATACAAACTCAAGAATGGTTTTCATTAATTCAATTAACTATAGTTATGACAATAACATAAGAATGGTTTTTATTTGTCTATTTGAAAGTCCTCATTTAACGATCATCTATATAATTTGGTCATATGGTAATGCGGCTTTTCTAAAGTTCAGTGTTTTAAAGAACAA
Source organism: Nyctanthes arbor-tristis (assembly GCA_963692815.1). Lineage (NCBI taxonomy): Eukaryota > Viridiplantae > Streptophyta > Magnoliopsida > Lamiales > Oleaceae > Nyctanthes > Nyctanthes arbor-tristis. The sequence goes on from CAVNYN010271407.1 coordinate 26,737, forward strand.
TCACTTGCAATGGAAGCTGAACCGTCAACTGATGATCCAGCACTTATTCTAAAGGCTTGTGAACTCGAACCTTTCCTCGAGAAGCAGTCACAATGTGTACCAATAGAAGGTAAAATAAGTTACATATCAAACATCTCTCATTGTTTAATATATGTGAATTTTCTTAAAGCCGTAACAATGCCTTTTTAGGTTCGGGAGATGTCGTTGATGGTCAAACTCATACTCCAAATGTTGACTTGGGTTGTACAATGAAGGTGGGCCACGTTTTTGAGACACTTGAGGCTGCATTTGTGTGGTATAATGACTATGCTAAGCATGCCAGGTTTAGCACTAAAATCAGCAGCAGCTAAAAAAAAATAAATAAATACAAACTTGGCCGGACAGGTTACTTGGAAGGCATTTGCTTGTAGTAAGGAAGGGAAGACAAACGAAACATATAGGTAGAAGCAAAAGGATGTGTGTGAGCAGATTTGTGAAAGAAAACGTAGTGAGACCAGGCGTGAGTGTCATGCGAGAATGCACGTTGCAAAGAAGTATAAAAGTAGTTAGAGTATTTGAGGACCGTCATAATCATGCCTTAATCACACCTAGCAAGGCCCATAGATCACACCACAAAATTTCAGCTGCCAAGAAGGTCCTTATGCAAAAGTACTCAGATGCAAGCATACGCACGTGTACACAGATTAAGTTGTTAGTGAATGAAGTTGGTGGGCCATCAATGCTCAGTTGTTTGGAAAAAGACCTCTACAATTATGGGACTGCTATGAGAGCAAAAGTAGATGGGTGTAATGCACAGTCTCTAGTCCATTATTTCGAGGTAGGGAAGAAGAAGAAAAATGAGCATTTTTCTACTCCTATGACACGAACATGGATGGTACTCTCAGCAGATGCTTTTGGGCTAATAGTAAATGTAGGAATTCTTATGGATTTTTTGGAGAAGTGGTTGTTTTTTACACCACGTTTAGCACAAACAAATATGACTGGAAATTAGGTCCATTCGTCAGATCATCAGACCACAGTCTTTGGGTATGGATTGGTGGCTAGGCAGACTATAGAGTCTTTTGTTTGGTTGTTTTCGAATTTTCTGGAAGCCATAGAGGAAAATGGTCCCCCCGGAATTATTATTATAGATCAGGATGCAGCTGCTTTTTCATGCCCCCACTAATATCCAATTTTCTAGAATTATTTATATCAGTGAATAAATTCAATAGTGGAAGCTTCAATACAAATGGCTGGGATGTGATGTACAAAACAACCATATTGTTCTTGCCTTCGATGATTTAACATTCTATAAAGCTAATTAATTAAACCAATAAGTTGTTGATCATTTCAACTAGGTGTTCAATAAAATGTAAAGAACTCAACTAGTTATATTAATTGATATATTTCATTGATTAATCTAACCAAGACAAACTATTGGGAAGCCTTTAAATTGAAAGGTAAGTTCCTAATCAATACAGGATTACACATTTATCTTGATTTGCATATCATAAGCCACAAGTGTATATATATATATAATATTTATATATGTTTATAGTGAGATGGGCATGCTTATTAATAGAAAAAGTATGAAACTCATAAATTGTTTAAACTATAAAATGCATCCTTGTAGTAGCTTCAAAGATAGGTTTCCACTACATGTAAAACTCTACTCCCATTCGTGAAGATGCTCCAACTCATGGCTTGCTTTCCAAAGATCATGCCTTTAATCATATGCAAAATTGCAGAGAAGATGAGTGAGTACAAAGTACCCAATGAGTAACAAAACCCTTTACTTCACCTTCCCTTTGGAAGATTCATTTTCCAGAAAACCATGGAAGGCACAAGGCTTTTGAATGTACAAGCGGGCCCTATCACTAGTTGAACTACTACCTGCAGTGCGTGCAAGATTCTTATCATTCAATATCAATTCAATCATGGCCATGTACGTTTAAGTGGATCCACCATCAAATCCAGGTTGACCCCTACTGGAATTTCCACATAGAGTAAGACAAATACAAAGCAAATATCATACTAATCGTCGCCTATCTCGGTATCATTAGATGGCTCCAAGTATGGCAATAAAGCAAAGTAAAGCAAAGACAAGATGGGTAGAGCATCAACTAGTGATTCAAATGCAATAAATCAATATTTCTTTCTAATGCATCAAAATCCATGTTTATCTTATCAAAATTTCATGAATGCAAAAAGGGAATCAAAACATTAGTTACTCACCTCTTTAACTTGATTTTTCTAAAAGTTCTTTGAGTTGTTGACAAGTTCCCTTAAAACCTTCATATATTCCTTAATCAAAGTTGTTTTTCGAGTTGGAATCTTCCTATATATGGAAAGAGGCCTTTTTCAACTGTAAAACTAAGTGTTTAGTGGGTTTTTAGGGTTGTTTTCCTCCCTACCATAGCTTTGGACGAATTTTGCTAGTTTGGGGTAGAGAGGGGATAGGTTGGATGTTGGGAGATCTTTGAGGACCCCTTTAGCCTATTTATAATTGTTAGGATTTAGTTGTTTTTAATAAATATTTGAGTTCGCCAATCAGAATGTGACACGTGACGCGATCTGGCACCGTATATTTTTATAATTAAGTCATTGTACTTTGATCTATGCTACTCGAGGTCCTTCTAATTAATATGATTTTACTATGAGGTGGCTATATTTTAAGTCATACTAACCAATAACCATATTCTTATCTCTAGGCATCACTCGAGTAACAATCTTTGAATCTTGTGACATTATTGATGGAATTTCACGTGGTTATTCAATATAACAATCACATTGTCAATGTAATGTCAATAGTTACTTTCTAATCTTTGGCATTCATTCGAGTGACAAGTCCTGTAACCTTGCAATTCAATACGATCACATTGTGACATTCTAATTCTTGGCGTTCGTTTAAGTGACAATCTTGTATCTTTACTATTGATGCAATTCAATTAATTCTCCCATCCCTATTAAAATAACGACCACATTGCTCAAATTTTGTTTTTAAGATTTTGCGGGATATTACATCTTTATACCCAAGTATCAGGTCGTAGTTCAGGACCTCCAAGTCACAAATCTGGCCCACCAAGCCATGAGCTCGCAGCCCATCAGTGCGGGCCCACGATCCAACATGTCTCGACCTTGACAAGCTCAAGGCCTCCAGGTCATAAGTCACGGCCTCTATAATCCAAGTCGCACGCCTAGTGACCTGATATATCTTTATATATGCATTTTCGTATGGTCAGCTTTTGAGGTCATTCGCCTAATGCAGTGTGGGCCACCATGCGGCCTCATAGGTGGTTTATTCGCAGTGCAAATTGCAAGTCTTATCACTTAAGAGTTGATGTGACAGTCGTATTTAATGTAAAGTTAGTATTTGTCTTCCCAATATGGCAACTAGCTTGCACTTAGTCAAAAAGCCGGACACAAGCTCCAACTAAGTGTGCTTAGAATGTCTATCATTGGTAAAGTATTTAATGTATGTAATCATCACATACTAATTTGCACACTATAAATAGGAGAAGATTCCACATAATAAAGGATCCTCCCTCGTTTGCAACATTCTTTTCTTCTAAACATTTACTCCTATCATTTATTTCTTCTTAATTTCCCGCGTAAACAAATTTGTTCATTTATTTATTTCTTCTTAATTTCCCGCGTAAACAAATTTGTTTGTTGAACCAAGACATATTTTGACATCAACAAATTGGCTCTGTCTGTGGGAAAATCTTACAAAAATCCAGCTCGAAAGAGTTTGAAAATAAAAGATGAGAAAAAAACGTAACCAAAGGGAGAGAACGGGAAGCCACAATATGGAACTCTCCAACGATTTCAGAGACAAAGGATAGCATCAAAAGCAGGTCCTTCGTGACCTGCTCCTGATTTAGAAACAGTAGCCCTAAGGAGGCAAGTTGAATCCTTGGCCCAAGAAGTCAAACGGCTCCAATAGTAGCAAAACCAACCTCCCTATCACGCTATTTAAGCAAATCTTCGCAAAAAGATTCCTCTTGGCAAGCTGAAACTATGGAGAGAACACCTCCACAAGAAGATCCCCCAAGGCAACCTGTAAGCAGACGATTAAGTTTCACGTTCGCAGAAACATTGGGCTCAACCGACCTGTTCTCGATGCTAAAGAAGATCCAACCCCGGTGAATCATGTCAGAGGCAGCGTGTTCAATAGGCTGAGACCTCAAACCTAGCAGGAATCATGGTGACAACAATCTCCTATTCCCCAATGACCAAGAGACAGGCCGCGCGAATAGGGATAAGAGGCTGATGATTTTTGGGGTAGGCTCTCACCCTTTCGTGCCATCAGTGAGGGAAGCTGTCATGCCACCTAAGATGAAGTTCCATCAGATTGGGACCTACAATGGAGAAACCTACCCTATAGCTCATGTCCACTATTACATATCATGGATGGAATTGCAAAATGACACAAGACCAGTGATGTGCAAAGCCTTTGCACTCACCCTAGAAGGGAATGCCCAAACCTGGTATGGAAACCTAGCTCCCGGTTCCATACATAACTGGGAGCAACTATCCTTGGAGTTCACCACACAATTTATGGGGTCAAAGGCTAGAACTATACCCAAGGAGATGTTGGGAATAGTGAAGCAAGGAAAATCAGAAACTCTCAAGAGCTACCTGGAACGCTTTAATATGTAAGTCATGACAATGGAGAAGGTAGCTGACTATCCCTCCTAATTGCTGTCAAGTCAAGATTGTTCAAATATACATGCTTTTGGTGGGCTATGCATGAGGACCCCCCTAAAACTTACAAGGAGCTCCTAAGGCGAGCTGAGAAGTACATTAGTGCTGAAGAGGCAGTTGAAGGAGGTCCAAAAGATAATCTAATTCCAAAAGGAGACAAGAAAGACCAATTGGGAAAAAGGGACCAGCGCAGGCTCGAAGGGTCATCTCTGGCCTCGAAGCCGTTCACCAAACTCAACACTTTGGTAGAACACATTTTCAATCTTTTGAAGAATGATCCTATTTTGCCTAAGGCTAAGCCCATCAAAAAGCCGTCAAGGAATGCGGATTAGGGAAATACTGTAAATATCACAGAGCACCAAGTCATGATACTGAAGAATGCAGGCATCTTAAGCAGGAGATCGAGAGAGTAATTGAAAAAGGATTCCTTGGTAAATACGTAGCTAACTGTCAAGGGCAGAACAGACAAGCTCCTCTCCAAGCAGATCTCAGTGCCTGAGCTCCACAGAACCGACCTCCTGCTGAGATCCGTCTGCTAGTTAGCGGAAATCAAAGCATGGGGGTTCTAAGCGACAGTAGCGAGGTCTCATGAGAGAAGCCCAAAATTGCTACCAACTGTTCACCACGCGGGCTCCCTCAACTCAAATAGGTTCTTTTACCTTCTACAACGAGGATGCCTACGAAGCTCTGTGCCCCCACACAAATGCTCTTGTCATAACTATGCCAATCTCTGGGATCAATGTCCATAAAACCTTGGTTGACAACGAAAGTTCTGTTAATATCTTATATTGGAAAACCTTCAAACAAATGAATATAGACCCCAAAAATTTAAGCCCATGGAGAGCAGGCTTCAAGCCTTTACTAGAGACTACATAAAGCTAAAGAGTCAGATCACATTGCTCGTGGAGCTTGGTGAAGATCCCTGTAAAATGAGAATCATGGCTGACTTTATTGTGGTCGTTGTCATCTCAAACCACAAATCGATTTTGCGAAGGCCCATTCTCTACGACCTTAGTTTTCCATTATGTAATGAAATTCCCAACGGAATATGGAACTGCTCGTGCGGGGTGACCAACGATCGGCTTGGGAATGCAACTTGGACTACGCGGTCGGGGTCTCTCCCCACTCAGAGGTTCTCTCTTTAGACCCCGAACTGGAGAAGCTCGTGGCCGTTGGAAGTCCTGGCGAAGAGCTCTAGACCGTTAAAATAGATGAATCTAGACCTGACCTAGAGCTCTAGGTCGATGCAGAACTTAAAGAACCAATGAGATCCTAACTCATTAGTTTTTCTGAGAAAGAACTTGGAAGTTTTCACTTGGACCCATGAAGATATGGAGGGAATCGACCCAAAGCATGCATGTCACAGGATAAGCATAGATCCTAACGCCAAGATGGTTAAAAAAAAACGACGCCTTCTAAGTAGTGAAAGATACAAAGCTCTAGCTCAAGAAGTGGATAAGCTCCTAGGGAACAAGTTCATACGAGAAGCTTTATATCCACAATGGGTGTCCAACCCAGTCCTCGTTAAGAAAAGCAATGGGAATTGGCGAATATGTATTGATTTAACCGACCTTAACAAGGCCTACCCAAAGGATAGCTTTCTGCTGCCCAGGATTGATCAAATGGTAGACATAACAGCAAGTCACGAGCTCTTGAGCTTTATGGACGCATAATCCGGCTACCATCAAATAACAATGTTCTCAGATGACGAAGAGCATACCTCCTTTATAACAGATAGGGGCATGTTCTGCTACCGAATGATGTCTTTTGGGCTGAAAAATGTTGGGACTACCTACAAATGCCTTGTTAATTCTATGTTTAAGGATCAGATTGGTAAGATAATAAAGGTCTATGTTAACGACATTCTCGTCAACAGCCTACAAGCTGGGCACCACATCAACGACCTCGATCGTATGTTCTGGGTCTTAAGGGAATATAAAATAAAGCTCAATCCAAAGAAGTGTTCCTTTGACGTCGCAACTGGAAAGTTCTTGGGGTTTATGGTGAATCAACGAGGCATTAAGGTCAACCCTGAGAAAATAAAAGTTGTACTGGAGATGAAACCTTTAAAGTCTGTCAAGGAAGTTCAGCGTTTTACACGAAGAGTCGCAGAATTCAATTGCTTTGTAGCTACCAGGTCACAAATGTCAACAAAGGTCAACGGTCATAGAGTCTCGGAAACAGGCCCCCGAGCGCCTCGCCTAACTCAATGACCTAGCAACCGAATGACTAAAAGATCTAGAACCCCGTTTTAGCAACCGTAGGGACGAATCTCCCTTCTAGCGTTCTTGTGGTTCAGGACGTCTAGCCACTATGTCAACAAGCTCGTAGCTCTCGCAGCACTCAATTGCATTGTAGCTACTAGGTCGCAAATGTCAACGAAAGTCAAAGGTCATCAAAGGTCAACGGTCGTAGGGTCTTGGAAACAAGCCTCAGAGCTAATTGCCTAGCTCAACAACCTATCAACCAAATGACCAAAAGATCTGGAAACCCCGTTTTAGCGACCTTAGGGACGAATCTCCCTTCTAGTGTTCCTGGGGTTTAGGACGTCTGGCCACTACATCAACAAGCTCGTAGCTCTTCAATTTAACTCCGCGACCTAGCAAGCTTGCCACCTAAGTAGTAGCTTGGGAACCCATGTGGAAATCTCATCACTTACTGCTAATGGGACTCCAGCATTAAATGTGAAGTAGTGGTTACCCATACCATGCATGGCTTAGGCAGCCATTAGTAAAAAATGAAGGGTTAATCTCAGTTGATTTGACCCTTGCATCATTTTTGTGAGTACGGCATTAAATGCATACAATCATTGTTCCCATGCAAATGACAAGTTTACACTATAAATAGAACAAATGAAGCTAAGAAAAGGGGGACACCCAAAGATCTCATTCTTCTTGTTTTTGGCATATTTGTTATCTGTCATTTATTACAAACATTCATTGCCTTTACCCATTAACTGTATAAATCGATTCACATGCGAATTTCCCTCGAATACAAATCTTGTGCACTGAGTCGAAGGCTGAATTTGACGTCAACATGCTTCATCTCCAGGTCCACAGATAAAGGCAAGTGCTTCTTTGATGCCATCAAGAAGTCTAAAGGATTCAAATGGACAAAAGATTGGGCCTCTGGCCTTTAAAAAAAATTGAATGAAAAAAAAATGGACGGAAGATTGCCAAAAAGCCTCCGAGGAGCTAAAGCAGCACCTCTCTTCTGCTCCATTGTTAGCCAAACTAAAACAAGGGGAGACTTTGTACTTATACTTAGCCATTTTTGAAGCCTCTGTCAATGCATTTTTGGTCAGGGCAGAAGAGGCAGCTCACTTACCTATCTATTACATTAGCCACGCGCTACGTGACACCAAGCTCAAGTATCCCCTTATGGAGAAGGTTGCCTACGCCCTGGTGGTTGCACCCAAAAACTCCATCCGTACTTTTTTGCCCACACTATCGAGGTCTTGACCAATGCACCTCTGAAACAGGTGCTGTAGAAACCAGACTTGTCCGGTCACCTAGTAAAGCAGTCTGTTGAGCTCAGTCAATTTGACTTGCTCTACAAGCCGAAAACAACTATCAAAGGACAAGCTCTAGCTGAACTCACTCCATCACCCTACAACCAGGGGCAAAAGAGGTCCCAGTCTGGAAGCTAGTCATAGATGGATCCTCTACGGAGAAGGCCTCGGGGGTAGAATTGTTTTGATCAGTCTGTCAGGGCAATACCACTGCCAAGTCATCATATTCAAATTCCCAGGCTACTAATAATGAGTCTGAATACGAGGCCATATTGGCATGACTCAACATGGAAAAATCTTTGGGAATTAAAAAAATTAATTATAAAGAGTGATTCTCAACTCGTCATCAACCAAACTAACGGAGTATATGAGGTCAAAAGGGAAAAACTATCCCAGTACCAGGAAAAGTTGACATCTGAGCTGAAGGACCTCGAATTTTTTGGGATCTTAAGAATTCCAAGAGCTGAAAATAGTCACGCTGATGCATTGGCAAAGCTCGCCACAAGTAAAGGGGCTGGCGAACTTGGAAGCATCCCATCGGAGAGCTCTCAAGTTCAGCAATCGACAGAACTAGTGTAACATCAATGGAGATCGGGCAAGTTAATAACTAGATGGATCATATCATCTAGTTCTTAAAGGAGGGAGTTGTCCCCCAAGCACGGAGGTCAAAAAGCTAAAACATCAGGCAGCTAGGTTCACCTTGGTCGATAGGAAGCTATACAAAAGGAGCTTTACAAGACCCTCGCAGAGATGCAAAAATTGTTCTAGAAGAAATTCACTCTGGAATATGTGGCATTCACTCACGTGGCTTGTTCCTAGCTCACAAAGTCCTTAGACAAGGATATTTTTGGCCAAGTCTAAGGAAAGATACAATTGAGTTAGCGAAGTCTTGCGATAGGTGCCAAAGGTTCGCTATGCTCATCAGAAGCCCACATGAAGAGCTAACCTCGGTAATAGAACCTTGGCCCTCTACCAAGTTGGGAGTCAGCCTCATAGGTCCACTTCCAAAAGGAAAGTGAGGAACTCAGTACGCCATAGTAGCTGTCGATTACTTCACTAAGTGGGTGGAAGCTGAAGCTCTACAACCGTCACAGAGCAGAAAACCACAAGCTTCATCTAGAAGTCAATTGTTTATAGATTTGGGGTGCCTCATGCTATAGTTACAGACAATGGTAAACAATTCGACAACTCCAGATTCAGAAACTTCTGTGAGGACCTGGGAATAAAGAACTTCTACTCCACTCCTCACCACCCACATGAAAATGGACAGGCTGAAGTAATCAACAAAATCATTAAGCATACTCTAAAGAACATATTAGAAGCTCTGAATGGGACATGGGCTGAGGAGCTACCTACAGTCTTATGGTCATATCGAAATACCTGCAGAACTATAATAGGTGAAACTCTCTTCTCGCTAACGTACGGGACTGAAGCAATAGTCTCAGTTGAGCTCGAGGACCTAACACATGTATTTATCAAATGAAATATGAACTCCCTTTCTTATGGAAGCTTTCATTATACCACAACCCCCCGACCTAACAAGCTGAGCCCAAAATGAAGTTGCTCATATATCCTTTGGTTGAACTTAGCTAAGACTTTAGAAGCGACCTAAAACTCATAAGCAAAAGCGAAAGGGTGAGGTCGCCCATTCATAAAGTCTTACAAAACTACCAATTTTGAATACATGTGCGACCTCCAATGAGATATCCAATGAGTTTACACCTCGCTACTTGAAACGATGGTCAAACGAGTCTTGTTTAATTGCACGGTTTTAACAGTGTTACTTTAGTTTTGAGTACAAATTACACAAGCTTAAGATGTCAACACTTCACGAGCTGATACTCAAAAAACAAAAGTTTTTCATTAATAGGCTTGTGGAAATACAAAGTAGAAATAACAAAATATTACAAAATGGGGCTTCAGAATCCAAGTCTAAGCTTGGAAAGCTTGCCCTTCAGGGACCGTGCCTCACTACTATAGAATTGGACAAAAAAATTGGACATAGACGACGGTTTTTGGGAAAAGCAACGCGTAAACAATACGCGGTGGCAATTTTGAAAATAATAGTACTATTATAGATGTCGGTTCTTCTTTAACAACCGATGTCTATAATGCACCAACCCAATGGGCGCCGGTTGCCATGTATGCCCATTATGGTTTAAACACGTCGGTTCCAAATGGAATCGGCGTGTATTAGTTTTAGAAACGATGTGTCTTCCTTGAGTAAGAAATATATGATTGCATTGTCATGGGCACAAATGATTTAAGTAGGTATTTATGAAATTTGTGATTAGAAGCATTAAATTTGTTTATTCTATAAGTTGGAGAAATCTTACACTCTACATATTTGATGAAATGCCTCATAAATATTTTGTTGAAAGCTTTTCATACTATTATAATATTTTATATATAGATTAATATTATTGGTTCAAACTAATATTGTAATGAGAATAGATAAGTAATTAATAAGTATTGGAATTTAATTAAGTAAAGTAAAAAAATAAAAAAAAATCTAATAACTAATCGATTAAATTTGTGATGTCAATAGAGAAGCGTAAAAGGATTGAGACATGGCCAAGTACTTTAAGGAAGACAAATACTAATGTAATAGTTCTTTGATTAAATTTCAATATTGCAAATGAGCCGAGAAGTATTGATATACAAATAAAGTAAATAAAATCAAATAATGTCGAGATTTTTTGATTAAATTTGTGAGCCAAATGAATATATGTAATTAACAAGTATTGTTGGTCAAATAAATTAAGGGAATCAAATAACGTAACAATCTTTTGAAAAGTAAGAAAAAATTTACCCATTAAAAATGAGTAACTCTTGTTTTGGCCATCTAATTCATAGGTCGTGAGATATATGGATCGGAGTTGGAGTTATAGGAGACGTACCACACTAGAATATTTGATTGGGGTTGAAGAGTTTGTAAAGTTTACCGAAGATAATAGAAAAAGGAAATGGGAAGAATTGATGGCTTGTTCTTGTCGCGATTGCAAGAATCTTAAAAAATATCATTGATATATGGAAGTGAAGCACCATTTGCTTACGCGTGTTTTAACGAAGGTTATACGCGGTGATTTTAGCATGGTGAGGATTTACTTCCTCAGACGAGTACTGATGACAATGAGGGTACTAGGACGAGAACACGGTAAATAAAAGTGACGAGATTAATGTGGCCATAGAAGATAATGATGATGTCCAGAATGACCGGATAGATGAAATGATTCGTGATTTGCTAGATAATTTCATTGAGGCTCCACACATTTTCGATGGCTTATTCATCGATTCCGAAAAGCCTTTGTTTCCTGGATGTACAAAGTTTACAAAGTTGTCTGCCTTGTTCAAATTGTATAACTTGAAAGCAAAGAATTGGTGGAGTGATAGGAGTTTCACAGGGTTATTGGAACTTCTAAAAGACATGCTTCCCAAGGATAACGAGCTTTCTAGCTCGACCAACAGGGCAAAGAAATTGTTGTGTCTGTTGGGTATGGAGATTGAGAAGATACATGCATGTCCAAATGACTGTGTCTTGTATCAACATGAGTACAAGGACTTGTATGAGTGTCCAAAGTGTGGGGAGTCGTGGTTTAAGAGAAAGGACAGCAATGATAAATGTGAGGATGAGAAAGGCCCTCCAGCAAAGGTGTTATGGTATCTGCCCGTAATACCTAGATTCAAATGCTTGTTTTTGAATGCCTATGGATTGACCATCACTCGTAATAGCATCATCGTGTGAGAACATTTCCATTCTACGTTATACATGCATTTCCAATTCTCTTGTTTGTGCTAATAACTAGTTATCTTACCTGTAGTTTGTATGTTATTATTTACATGCACTACTATGTTGGAATACGATTGGTAAGACTGATGTACTTGTGTTTGTATTTGTATACAGGTAGAGACATAGTGAGCGCTCTTGATGACTGACAATTCAGGTGTAAAAGATGATCCCACTAGCAAAAATAAGAAGTGGATAAGAGAAAAGAAGGCCCATCGGGCAATTTGCCATGGATTTGGGCAATTACGTGGGGAGTGTGGTTCAGATTCATGTGCATATAAACTATCCTAATTGGTATGTAGTTGAGAAACCCCTTAAGGATCTTGTGTGGGAGGACGTCAAGGTACTTTTATAATTTTACATGGTTCAGTGTGATTTTATCCTTCACAAATCTAATATTGCATAATTTGATATTTTTATCCTACAAAAAAGATTCAATCTTGTAGATGACAAATGAAGGAGTATGTATTGAGAGAAGCTGAGAAGAGATTGCGAGACTTCAAGACTTCGTTGGTGAGAAAATATATCAAAGAGACGCACAAGAAGTATAAAACTCCTTGACAGCTTTATGATTTCATTACGCCTGCCATCTAGAAACTGAAGAGTTCAAGGTATGATCAAAGGAAATTTTATATTATATTCTTACCACTACTAAAAAACTAAAACAGCTTCTGAATTGACTTTTAGGAGAAAAGTGAGAAGGTGAAGCAATGTCAAGCGTTGAATGTACATCCTCACCATTTAGGCTCAGCTAGTTATGCTCATAGGAGGGCGGAGTGGGCAGTTGCGGACCCCCATCTTCCTTATTCTCATGTGGGTCAGTTAGCTTGACCTTTCAGATCGAGGATCAAAGTCTAGATTGGGCTCGGGCAAGGACCGTCAATGGCCCAAATGGGACTTATTACATACCGAACGAGAAAACGAAGGAGATGTACGAGAAAATTGTAAGTATACATTAATGAGGAATTTTTACTTTACTTAATTACTTGTTCTTTACTCACATGACTTATATTTATTTTAATTTTTGCAAACAGAAATACATGCACGATGGCGTCAGCTTCCGAAGTCGTATCCCTAGCTCAATCGCTAGTACGGAGACTGCACCGCAAGGGCAGAGAAGTGTTTACTTGTGCTCGTCTTACCCTTGAAAACTTAACTATAGACTGCTTTCTTAGCCAATAACTCTATCTCTTCGAAGTAAACGATGCTAGTCTTATAATTAAGCACAAGGGTTTAGCAGGGACTTTTACCCCGAAGAGCCAGCGGGATATATTAACAGCGGCGCTTGGCAAAGAGGAGCACCCTAGTCAGGCAAGGGGCTATGGTGGATACATCACTTTGAGGAATGTATATAGATGACCTGATGAGCCTAGGAGAAGATCGAGTCGGGTCATGTCACTGGATGATCTTAGAAAGGTGATCACATTGGAGGTGGAGGCCAGCATCGCTGAGCGGGTGGGGAAAAAGACCATGACACAGACGTAGGCTCAGTTCGATATGATCCAATCGCAGATGGCCTCTGTCTTCTAGCACTATGAAATGGAAATACCTGCGCATGAAAATACCCTTGTCTTAGAAGTCAACAATGCTAGTCTTATAATTAAGCACAAGGGTTTAGCAGGGACTTTTACCCCTAAGAGCAAGTCCTTCCTAGTGACCGTAGGGTTTAGTAGGCTTCGATATTTCGTGGCATGAAAATACCTACGGCGGCAAGTCCTTCCTAGAGACCACTGACACGTAGTAACCGTCACTCGGTCGATCGTCTGCCACAGCTTGACATTGAGGTATAGTCGTGTACAAATGTTGTTGAATGCATTGGCTTCATTTCAATACTTACAGTTAGCGTTATTTTGTTAACTTGTGTATTGAATATCCAAAGAAGCCGACCCAGTGTCATCTCACCCTTGTTTACGACGGCAAGACTAAAATTGTAGGCTGGGGGATGGTTTACCCATTCAACGCTACTACGATGGTGCTCGGTCAACAGCTACTGCCTGGTCATTATGAAGTCTCTATTGACTTTGTACAGGCCAATGCGGCGAATTATTTACTCCCAATGCCAAATTCATTTCATGAAAAGTTAGTGGATGTAGCTGAAGGCGGTTTCACCCATTGGCCTGTACATTTAGTGATGTCAGACAGGGTAATTAAATGAAGTTACACAAAAAGAATTGGATTATTTGTTACACATATTTTGATGGAAAACAAATTATCATTGCATGAACAGTTACTAGAAAAAGTGGTATCCACAGGAAAAGGCAAACAGCCTGCCAGTGTTGAAGTTTCTTCGGTGTGGCCTAATCTTGTCGACGATGCAATACTAGTTACCCTTTCTATGGATTTCGTAGACATGCCGATCGTTAAGGAGGTTTTTCACTACCCAGTCAAGATGGTAATGATATACGTGTTTATGTCAACGATATTGTCGACATCCTCAATATGCAATGGTTGAACGTACCTATTTTGCAAGTTTGGGAAATGTAAAACTTCCTTCCTCACAATTAAGTACGTCGTATAATTTTTAGTTTGATATTTCACAGTTGGTATAATGTATTTCAAGTACCTACATCATCTGTGCAAAGAATACGAGATTGAAAACATCGGGTTTCTTTGTCCCGTATTGATCGGGGCTATTAATTTTCGAGCTAATGAAGAGGCGAGTTATACTTACATGGGTAGTGTGCTTTCACAAATGATGGACAAGAAGTACATTCTAGTCTCATATCATCAGGGGTAAAACCGACTATACTGTTCATGTGTTTTTTATTTTTTATTTTTTTCGCTTTGATTTAATTTGAATTATTTGTGGCTAACTTATATAAACTTACATTCTTATAAAATATTTTAGAAACCATTTGATGCTACTTGTGCTGTGCCTAGAACGTAATACGGTGTACTTCTTAGAGTCTATGGTGGATAAGAAACTCACATTAGATATCAGGGCGGAATTGTCTAAGTAAGTAATTATTAATAACTATTGACATAATAATTTTTTTGTGTAAGTTTGAGTTTATTTAACTCATATATAAATTATAACTTTAGGGTACTCAAAGTATTGTACGCTTTAGGGAAAATACTGAACAAAAATATCATGCGGAAATCAATTGCCGAATCCTCTGAATGTTACAATAACTAAGATCGGTTTCATATTTTAGCTTTTTATTTACTAATATTTATTTTATACTCGTTGGAACTTATAGTGCGCTCAGCAACTGGGATCCAATGAGTATGGCTATTGTGTGATGAGAAATATATTCAAGATAGTCACGCTATATTCTAATGTTCAAGGATATCTTGATAC
>CAVNYN010271408.1:0-19111 GCA_963692815.1 Nyctanthes arbor-tristis
CTTGTCAAAAATATATTAACTTTATATGTATTGATCAAGTTAATATATTTTTGACAAGTAAAAACATAATGACCACCTTCACTGTAAAAGTTATACTTTACGTGTCTGACCTTACCTTACACGTTGGAATTCTGTACTGGTCTGAATGTAGCAGGCTGATTTCTGGTATTCTGTTATCGCTGTTTTAATGGATTGTTCTTCTGGACAGTTCTGCTCAGAGAGGATCCAGACGTATCCTGCTTAGGTCCAGCATTCTATTTTTGTCCTGCAGGTTCTTTTTGAAAGTTTTCCCATGATTCTCTTACAAATACTATCTGCTGTACAGCTTTACCTTTTCCATCATATCCTAGTCCCGATGTGTCTCCTGAAGATCTTCCATACTTCAGGACTTCATTTAACCTAGCAGCTCCTATTGTCAACTGTTTGACCCTTTCATTGGCATGCTCCAAATCCATTGTAAACTATTTGATCTGCTCATCTTTGTGTTCAACAGACTTTAGCATATCTCTCTTTTCATCATCAAAGAATTCCATCATGACTTGTAGCATATCAGACTTATCTTGTTCTACCAAAAGTTGACTCTGTAGTATTGCACAGTTTGGACAGGATTTCTCCTCACTTGAAGATGATTTTGTAGTGTTAGCAGTGAGGCAGTTCTTAGAACTGGACTGAGGTTGGACATGTGCTGTCAGTATCGTGATCTGTTCTTCTGATGAAGTATCAGATGCTAAGCCAGACTTGTCCTCCTCATCTTCACTCTAGGAAATTTTCATGGCCTTTCTACCTTTCTTCCACTTCCTTTGAGCTTTCGGACATTCTGCCACAATATGGCCATAGCCATCACAGTCTCTGCACTTTATTCTGCTCAAAGATTGAGCCTTTGGGAAGTTGTTACCTTTGAATTTCCTATAATTTTGTTTCTTCTGTTGATATAGTTGTTGCTCATCATCTCGATTATGATTATTTGTCTGGAAAGATCTTTGAGGTTTGTATTGATTATTGAATCTCCCACCTTTTTGCTGTTTAGTTTTCAGGAATTTTTTGAACTGCTTGGTAAGAAGTGCAATGTTCTCTTCCTCATCAGATTCTTGTTCACTTTCAGAATCCTCCACCTTACTGTTGAAAGCTATTTCAGGTTTCTTTTCCTTTTTCTTTTTAGAGATATTCAGCTCGTACGTTAACAAGGACCCCACAAGCTCATCCACACGCTTTCAATAGCCGTGACCTTCATCTAGAACCTGTCAGAAAGAGATCGTAGAATCTTCTTGACTATCTTCCGATCAAAATACATCTTGCTGAGAGTTTGTGCTGGATTGGTGATCTCACGCAACTGTGCATAGTAGTTCCTGAATTCCTCATTGTCCTTCATTGTGATTTGCTCAAACTCAAGGGTGAGCAATTGGAGTCTTGAGGTCTTTACTTCATTGGTTCCTTCATTAACAACTTGAAGAGCGTCCCATGCTTCCTTAGCAGTTCTGCAATTTATAACAAGCTTAAATTGACTTTGATCTATAAAGGAAAAAATAGCATTTAAAGCTTTAGAGTTCCATCCACACGTAGTATTTTCTTTAGTAGTATATTGAATTTCAGGCTTAGCAGAAACAGTGTCATCGGCAGCAGTGACAGTGGGTGATGTGTAACCAGTATGAATGGATGCCCAAGCCTATTATCAATAGACTGAATATAAATTTTCATGCGAACTTTCCAATGTGCATAGTTAAACCCGTCTAGAATAGGTGGTTTTACAGAAGATGTATCCATGTCTAGATGAACCTAATCTCACTAATAACTTAATTGAACCTGGCTCTGATACCAACTGTAAATTAGGTGGTTATCTAGACACTAATCAAGAAGTATCCTGCCTAGATGTGTTTTATTGGTGTAAAGTCAAACGCGACCTAGATGTGTCTAGCTCGGGTATGAATCCGGAATTAAATAACATCAGAACGATTACGCAGAAACCCAAGAGGGAAAAACTGCGGGCACCCTTGCCCCGGAATAAACAAATCCACTAATTTAAAAGGTGAGTTTAGTACATAGAAAGAATAAAAAGTGCTATCATAATAGACACTAAATATGCAAAAGGTAAACTTATAAAAGACTACCTCTTTAGACCTTTTGACAATGAGCCAATTCTTATTGCTCCTTCTTTCTCCCGCGCACTTCACAGAACGTCCATCAAACTCCTAGAGATCTCCCGAACTCATCTTGGGATGACTTGACCTCCTAAACTACTTTCAGCCTATGTGGATTAGTCCCTTGCACTTAAGTGGTCGGCTACCTTGTACTCGCACAGGGTTTGCCAAACATAAACGCGGTGAACAATGAAGTTTGAATTTGCAAGAATTAATCTCGCGACATAAGGCAGTGTTTTATGTCCTTCTTTCGCGATCGATCTTTGAATTAAATCAATGCAAAAAGCTTCGCTCAACTCTCATTTTTTTAACCTACACAGTAGACACTACATATATAGGTACGTCTTCGAGTTGTTGTGAAAAATAAGTCTCCAACATTACCATATACATATAGGAGAATAAGGAAAGTTAGAACAGATAATTAGCATAAATCCAAACTTACCTAATTCTAATAAAACTCAACATGAGCCTAATAGGACTCATAGTTAAATATGGAAAACCGAGTACAGCTAGATGACATAGAAACCTCGCATCTATACAACTCTTGTGCCTTAAGTTAAGTACACACGCCACAACTCACTTTTGGCTCAAGACATCTCAAATTGCATGCTAAAAATAATATTGCACGTCAAATAAATCGTGATATATTACAACAATGTTTGACACTTAAGACAAAAATTAGTAATGCCAAGATGTAGGATTTTCGTACTAACAAAAGCATAGCGAAAAACCCAAAAATATTGGTAAATTATCCCTTTCTCAAACATCTTTCCCATTACACAATCGATATAAAGGAAAAAACAAATTATAGAGATACAAAAAGGTACATGTAAAAAATATTTCTATCATGCGCTGCTATGTACGATGAAAACAATATCAGTGTAGACCATACGACTTGAAATAACCTAAAATGTACAATTATAACATCCTAGATGAACAAAACAAAAGAATTCACTTATGAAAAATACAATAAAATAGACAAATCGTAAAAATTTAAACAGCGAAACAGACAGATCGTAAAATTTTAAGAACAAAAATTTCAACAATCATAAGATATCACAAATTAAGTGATATTCCAATAAAGTGAATCTGGAGGTGGCAATTATCTATTGTACATATTTCATAAGATTGACAAATAGATTAATTAATAGAAACGAATATTGATACAATTCAATAATAAAAATCAACACGTACAATATAGAGTTAAAAAAAGATAAAGATAAAACATATTCGTCTCTAGAAATAGTGTTTCGTTGCAAATAGTAATTATTTAGTATAAGTTACAGTTAACGGATATTGAAATGCATACCAATATTAAAAAACATACGGTTTCAAGTGAAACTGTTAAAGCAAATTTAACAATTCATGTCGCTCAATAGTTTATAGAAAAAAATATGGGTTGTTCTCACTCTAAGTCTTTAATATTTCAATTTTATATCAATTTTGTCCCCATTCTTTTTCTTAGGCCTGCTAGGTCCCCAACCTTTAATTTATTATCACACTAGGTCCCCAACACACTTTTCATCCCCAACCTTTCAATTTTTACTGTTAGCCCTTATCCGAATGACTATTATGTCTTTACTTCTTTATTTCCACTATAAGATATAGGGCCCCAATCTTTCTATTTTTATACGATTTTGTCCCCATTATTTTTTAGGCATATATAACACCTTTCATTTATTGTCGCATTATGTCGCTAATAACATCTTCTAATCTCAACCTTTCAATTATTAATTTTAATTCCTATTAAAATTACTATTATATCTTTAATTATTTAAATTAAAAATAAAGAACTATATAAAATAAGAACTCTGCACATCTTAGCCCGTAGTGATAATAAAAAGTTCGATCTGCACCAAATTTTATAAATTCCTAATTTGCGTAAAAAAATTTCTAATCTGAGAGTCGGTATAACAGATTGGATTGGATTTTTTTGATTAATCACATATCACATAGTGGATATTGATCAAGGTGGATAAAAAATCATTTTATATTTACAAAAATGAAACTGAACCTTAATGTGTTAATTTTAATTTTTTGTGGATCCACAATTGGTAGATCAGATCTGATTGAGACAGATAATAAATCGAGGGCAAATTAAGGTGAAAATCACAAGAAGAGACAAGAAATGAAAGTAGAATAAAGTATCATGACCATGTTTTTTTAATAAATCAAAAATTAATTTTTTAGTGTGGATTTACCCAATTTGTATCCGCCACGTGATTTGTTGTAGATCAAGAAATCAGATCGTATTCATCGTGCTAGTATTTAGATCGACAAATTTCTTCGGCGCAAATTTGATTTCTATCGAGACCGTTATAGATCGATTTTTTTATTATCATTATTTTTTATTCTGATTTTTGCGATTTGGTTGTGTTGGAGTGAGTTAGGTATTAAGCCTATTTTATATTATTCTTTATTTTTTATTTAAATAATTAATAGTATTAACAGTAAAAATTAAAATATTATGTATGAAAAGTGTTAAAGGGGATATAACACGACAAAATATGAAAGATTGGAGCTCCTATACATCGAAAAAATAGCGGGGACAATATCGTATAAAAATAGAAAGGCTGGGGGCCTATAGTGGAAATAAAGAAGCACGGGCATAATAGTCATTTTGATATGGGCCACTAGTGAAAATTGAAAAGTTGGGGGCGAAAAGTGACACTGGGGACCTAATGCGATAATAAATGAAAGGTTGGGGACTTAGCGGGCTCTAAAAAGAATGAGAACAAAATTGATATAAAATTGAAAGATTGAGGACCTAGAGTGAAAATAACCCAAAAAATAACTTAAAAGTCATTATTTAAATTTCTATTTTTAATTGGAGGAACTTCAAAGTTTAAATTCATAGTAATTTAACGAATTAAAAAACCAAGATCGAGCTGCAAAAAAAGGGGGAAAAACAATTTGGGCACAAATATCTAGTTTTGATGGAACCAATTAAATATGTGGGCAAGAATTTCCACTCACGTAAGCGAAACGAATTCCAAACGTCACCCTAGTCATAGAATTCACCATCCATTTTGCAAAACATCGCACCTTCATGAGCCAATCCATTCTCTTGTAGCCAAATTTTTCTGAGAAGAGTAATTTACACCATTCTCATGGAGTCATGAGCACAGAAATTACAAGCAGAGAGGGGAAAAATGTTTAGAGAAGGCAATGAGGAAATTCAATGAACCCAAATGCGTGAAAATTATGGATAGCAAATCAAACTAAATCTTGATATTAGTACAAAATGTCATGTTAAATTATGCATGACTAGCCATTTTGAATTGCAATTTTTTTATTATGTTGTTGTGAAATAATAATTATTATATTTTACTCGATATGAAATGTATTAAGTGTCCTTAAGAAATCAAACATTTTTCTTTGATAATACCGTCATAGGAATTTTGTAAACTATAAAATATTAGTTAAATCATATTTATTATATACAAATGAAGTGACTTGATAAGCATATAAAAAATAATCAATAATAATATTAAGTGATAAACATTCGATTTGTTAATATATTAATCACATTTAGTTAGCTCAATTTTTTAGGATAATTGAAACTAGATTAAATATAATAAAATATTGAGTACATTTATCTGAAACAAGCTAATTCTGTTAGGCTCCCTTATCCATTAAAAATTAAAAAAAAATGTATTTTTTCACAAAATATTATAACTTCATTGGTAAATTTCACAAAAGGTCCCCAACTTTTGCAAAAAGTGACAATTTCATGTCTAATCTTTTTTTCAAGCATATAGGTCCCCAACCTTTCAAAAATATGCATAAAAAGTTCCAATGAGCAATTTCTATTCATTTTGAACTTTATTTACTTACAAAATGACAAATTTACCCCTGTTGTGTGAAATAGAAGGAAATTAGTTAAAAAAAAAACCTTAAGATTTCATTTCTTACTATACCCAGATGTAAAAATTTGAAATGAGAGAGGCAGTAGCGGAAATAAAGGGGAAGAAATCCTCCCATTTTTTTTATCCAACAATCGAACCTTCAATTTTTTCCGCAAGAAAAATTTATATATTTTTAATCGTTCTAATTTTTATGACTTGAATATCAATCACATCTCAATTATCATTGCTTATTTAGGTTAAAACTTCAAAGAGTTCATTGCCTAAAAAACTATGACACTAGTAGTGGTGATGCTAAATAAGTGAATGAAAAAGATAATATATTAATTAATCTGTATGTATAGCTTGTGTTAAGTAAATAGATAAAAAAACGATATACAGATGAATATATATATTATTATGTCAAAGAGTAATCGACATAAAGATCAAAATAAATTTTTAAAACTTTGTGTTCTTATTTTTTTTAATTTAAATAAAGGGTAAAATTGTCTTTATAGGAAAAGTAAATAATGAAAATTTAGCATGTAGAGACCTTTTTGTGTATTTTTGAAAGATTGGAGACCAGTATGCTTGAAAAAATGTTAAAGATGAAATTGTTACCTTTTGTGAAATTCACCCTAACTTCATTAGCGATGTGGGAGGGTACCTTAAAATTCAAGAGTTGATAATGTTTAGAAGTTAAAACTTCATTTTTTTTCATGTATGTGGCAATGTTTTATTTGAAGGCCTACGGTTCATTTTACACTAACATCTCAAAATTGTATATATTATATTATCATTTAAAACTTGACATACTAAAGACAGATAGGCATCTATAGCTTTTCACATTTTTTTACTTTACCATTTAAGTGCAGCGAACGATTTTATAATTCACCAAAAGGCCGGGAGGCGGAACAATATTATAAAGTATTATTTTTATGAGTCAAGGTAACGATATGACATTAAATGAAAAAACAACATTTAAAAGTAATTATTGACAATGCATAAATTCATAAAAAACTAACCTCACAATAAAGTAAAACCATGTAAACAGGGTACATTATATGGTATCTTTTGAATAATATATTATAGTGTCTAAAGGACTGTGTATCAATACACCATTAGGTATGTTGGGTGATGAACCCCGCAACACACTTAATGGTGTGTTGTCATACTGTCCTTTAGACACCAAAGAACACTATAAAAAGATCGGTGTAGACAACCAAAGCTACTGCATATAAACTTCATCACCAATCTACTATTATTAACTACTAAAAATGCCGATAAGACCTTAGCCCATTTGGTTAGGGGCTAAGGTTGAGGCCCTGGGATTTAGAGGTCTCAAGTTCGATTCTCCTCATATGGAGGTTTGTCTACATTTTATATGTACTTTGTTGTCTCTTGTATTGGAGTTTATATTATTGATTTCTTGTAGTCCCCTGCATAGGAATTTGTATTATTGATTTCTGTATACTGTGTTTCAGAAGAATATATATCTATATGCACTTTTAATGCTATGATGCGGATTGTAATTGTATGTCAACAAAAAAACTACTAAAAATAATCCCTAAAAAGAACAAATAAAAATACACCAAAAAAAAAAAAAAAAAGAAATTTCAGACACACCAACTATTTAAAGGGACGCATCGCAGCCGACGATTAGTTACTAAAGACAATGGGAAAGATTTGCAAAATCTCTAAAAAAGATTCTTGAAGGTATGAATAAATAAAAATTATAATCACTAATTAATTGTAAAAAAAAAAAGGAAATATTACCGCAAAATTAAGTAAAAATCTAAAATGACCCCACTTATATAGTTTTAGTGGGAAAAATAATTGGATAAATTTTGATATACAAGAAAACAATGCAAACATTAACTAATAGGAAAAGAAAACACATAACCTGGTTTTGCCTTATATTAGATTCGCACTCATGCATTGTACGGAATGATACTAAATCAAATTATATTTTAATATTTGCCACATTAAACTGTAATATTTCAATTATTTTATTCTTAACTAATAGTTATTATATTTTACTTGATATGGAATGCTATCAAGTGCGCTCAGTAGAGATGGTAAAAAGACCCGTCAAACCTGATACCCACGGGTGCCCAACCATATAAAGATAGAGAATACCTGACTAAACGAGTAATTAGGTCTGAGATTAGAATAAAGAAAATTGGCCTGGCTTGAGAATGGGCTGGAGAATGTTATCATACTTTTTATCTGCATCCAACCTATTTAACCATTTCTTGTTAAAAAAATGGTAACTACCCACACTAGCCCCTGTTCGATTTAAGTAGGATGGGTACGGGGATAGGATAAATTTTTTTTTTATGAGTAGGATAACATGTATAGCATACCCAATCTCGACCTGGCCTGTTGTCATTCATAGACCTAGAGAAATCACATTTTATTTTTTTCTGTGACTATATCGTAATGGAAATTTGGTAAACTATAAAACGTTAGTTATAAATCATATTTATCCATATTTATTTTATACAAAAAATGTAACCGCATATAAAAAATAATTAAAAATTAACAAATCAACTAAAAAGAAAATAGTCTAGTCTAAATTAGGAAATACTTCATACACAAGATATATATATAATTAAAAATTTTTGAATTAAATAAATCAAAAACTTTGAGTACAAATAAATTGATCAAAATACCTAAAATATATATTCAATATAAGATAAGATATAGATCTAGCATATACTTTACCGCAAAATTTACCTAACATGTAAGTAAAAGTCTAAAATGACCTTCATTTACACATTTTTGACTGGTAAAATGTGGTACAAAGATATCGCAAATTAATTTCTTTATATATATATATATATAATATTTGGATAATCAATTATAAAATTATTTAAGAATTTACTAGTATATCATGTTGATTTCTGAATTTAATTATGATGATGTGATTTTGAAAAAGGAAAAAAATTGGATGATGAAAAAAAATAACACAGGTGTTTGCCAATTTGGACTTTACTAAAAATTAAGAAACTATTTTGAATTTGACAATACCATATCATACTTTAATAAGGGTAATTTTCACTCTAAGTCTCCAGTCTTTCACTTTTATATCAATTTTGTCCACATTTTTTTTTGGGCCTACTAGACCCCCAGCCTTTCATTTATTATCGTATTATGTCCTTAACGTTACTTTTTGTATCCAACCTTTTAATTTTCACTATTAATCCCTACCAATATAATTATTATACCCTTAATTATTTATCTCCATTATAGGTTTTTATCCTTTCAATTTTTATACAATTTTATTCTCATTATTTTTTTGGGTATAGAGAACCTCTAGCCTTTCATTTATTGTCATGTTACGTCCCTAATAACATATCTCATCTCGTTAACTTACAATTTCTTTTGCATAAATTGATTATGATATGATTTTTTTTTTAAAATTAAAACAATGAAGACAAAATTACGTGGGATATTGTAATAATGTGTTATTTTGGATATTGATAATTTATTTTGTATAAATTGAATCTGATATGATTGTTTTAAAATTAGAGTGAAAGAAAAAAATGGGTCTTGAAAATTTATGATTATATATTTATATTTTATTAATTGTCTTTGTCTAAAAACTATATTATTTTATTAATTAAGAGGACCAAGTCTCAGTATTTTTTGTATCAGGATTTTTCAGCCTTTTTTATTTGGTAAATCTTGCGGTTATTCTTTTTTTAACAAATTTTTTTTAAAGAAACTTAGATAAGATTTAAACTTGTGACAATTGAGTTTAACACCCAAGCGTCAATCACTTTGCCCATTTTCTTTTTTTTTTTTTTGAGTTTTTTCACTAATAAATTAAAATATCAAATCTGAAAGGCAAATTCCAAAACAAACCCTAAATCACTCTTAATTCATTCATTCACTATTTCGGCTGTATGTGTTGGTCAGTTTAATGTTATTTTCATATATTTTTATGCATTTTGCATTTTTTGGTATTTTTTTAGTTTTATTAGGATTTTTGAAAATATGACATGTAACGAGTATTTTTTACCTACCCACCTGAACTACCTTGCCCCATACCCAATTCAAACGGGTACAAAGCATATATAGAGTGGGGTTGGTAGAAACGGGACGGGATATGTGGGAGGCGTATCCAACTAAAACCCATCACATTGCCATTCTTACTGTTAGAATTTCTTCTAGTTTCAAATTAATTAAAACGTGATGCCTATTCTATCTCATTTTTTGCCCCTCAATTTCTAGATTAATTAGATTTGAAGATTTATACCCTTATTGTGAGAAAAACGTCGCTTCTCTCTACAAGCACCTTCATATCTGATTTCGCTTCAATTGAACCGTATAACATTTAATAATTTAGATTTCATGTAAAATGCGATATCTTGGGTTGGTAATGGCTTAATACGTTAAATGTTTATTTTAAAAAAAATTTTCCATTTGAGTTCTCATCACATTTCATCTTTCTAAAAACTATATGTAGAAATATTTACAACAAATATTTTTAATACTTATAACATATTGTTCAACTCGTATTTTATCTTTCATGATCTATTATTTAAGGTTGGAATCTCTCTCTCTCTCTCTCTCTCTCTCTTCTTGCTAACTTTAATTATAAAGTGGACAAATTCAAATTTGATAATATTGTGCATTAATTGTTATTGAACTTATATTTTTGAATGTATTGAATAATGATAATAGATTTTTCCTATTATTGCATATATACGAGAGATTATATGTAAGAATTTATATTTTCTTTTGAACTATCTTAAACTTTATCATTACTATCAGCTGATCTTATTAATTCAATTCATGTATACTTATATTTTTATATTTTCTACGGAGGTGCAAATATTATAGATTTATTATGCAACTATCTAATGTCTACTCGTGTGACGTACAAGTGGTTTAACTATTTTTTTTAATGCATAAGAATTTGAGTATAAAGGTCAGAATTAGGCATAAAACTTGCAAGTGTATTTTTATACCTAGAATTAGAATTCATATAATTCCACAGAAGCCCACTATTTAATAGCATCTATTAGAATTTAAAGTAATTGTGGAAACCGAAATTCTATAAAATCTATAGAATTTTGAGTTGAGGATACTATATTTCTATAAAATTTGCAAAATTCTAAATTGAAAACAATTCCTAAAATCAATCAAATTTCATGTTGAAGAATGAATGTGGTAAAAAGTGCCTAACGTATGCAGTTAATCAATTCTTAAATTTTACTAACTACACCACAAATCAATTTCATTTAACATGCTCTAACTTCAAATACTTTCACATTTAGGTCTCTCACCTTTTTTTATTTTGTCATAGTTATATATATATATATATATAGTTTTTTAATACTTACGGCATCTAGAATATATACAATAATGTTTTTCCCATTATTTAAACTACACTAACAAAGTTATTTGAATGAAAGTTATTATTAAAAATAACAAGAAATATGAAACAAAATATATTGGAGGGTATAATGTTACTAAGAATAAAGTTGTGGATTTTCAATGCAATAAAAATGTGGTACAACAGCGGAGTTAGTAAAAAGTATAATGTGAAATATTCATCTTATACAATACAAATCATATTAATTAAATAGAATAATATATGTGACTTCTAAAACACATCAGGGAGAAAAATGAGTTACAATTCTCTTTTTCTCTTTTATTAGGAGAACTGCAAATCATGTTACTCATTGCTTGACCCGAGGGAGATAAATGAGTTATAATTCACTTTTTTTCTTTTACTAGGAGAACTGCAAATCATGTTACTCATTGCTTGACCCGAGCAGCTAGATCCACAATAGGCTCTAAAGAATGGCTCTTGAATCCCCCTCAATTTATTATGGATGTATTAAACTCAGATATTTTTATGAATAATATTCCCCTTTAAAAACAAGGGTATCTCTGTTAGAAGAAATTGCCGAATGTATTTGGAGATTGATAGAAACCTTGTTTACCATATTTTACTTCTCTTTGTTATAGAGTACTAGTAAAGCACTCGTGCGATGCATGAATAGAACAATGTGTAAAATATAACTATTGCAAGATTAAAGCACAAATGAGCATCATTTGTACGTTGGTTGAAAATACAAAAGCAATACATGTAACGCTAGATATGATATCAACAATAATATTCAATAGTAAATTATAAATTACATAATATTTCCTTGTAACCAGTAAATGTACATGGACATGGTATCTAAATATTAAAACTATATTAAATAATTAAACCTATATCAAATTAAATAATAAAATATTTTGACCATTAGAAAAGTTCAAAAGAGAATCATCTTGCTCAACCATTTTATAAATCCGTGTACTTTTGGTTGACAATTTATGTCACAAGAATCATCAGTATCACTTATTTGTTCAAAAAATTTTAACTTGATAATGAAAGTCTAAAATAAAATTATACCATTTATGACCTCGCTTAATGGTATCCTCGAAAATGAGGTCGAGCCATCATTGAATAAATTGCACAATAGAATTAAATGTCAAGGTAAAATTGAGCAGATTAACCATTTCAAAATAGAAAAAAATAAAAAAATAAAAAATAAATATGGCATCAACAACGTCAGTGATTTGGGAGGGAAAAATTGTTTAGACTACTCTTGATTTAGATATATATATATATATATATATATTGTCCAAGTCATTCCTAGTATAGGACCAGTGTGTCAAACATTTTGCGAATAATATAACACATACAAAATATTTTTTCCTCTTAACCTTGTCAATTTGACATTGTATTAGAGCAATTTGATTGCTAACTTTTGAGCCATCTTTTGTTTGAAGCCGGAACGATGTGGTCCAATTATCTCAACAAAAACCACCGTCACTTGCTCCAATCATCACCCACAGGCTAAATTCTTTAATCGACATCCATATTCACCATCCAACTCTTCATATTCTCTTCATATTCAGTATACCATCATCCGACAGCTTTTTAATTGTCATCATTATATACTCTTTTTACGGTTAACATGTCCAGCATCAAGCAACAAAGCACCAAAAATAGGAAATTCCGACGCCAGAACCAACGTTAAGGACACCACCAAACCATCTAACCTATATGACTTCCACCATTCCGATAATTCATCTATATCACGCTCTTCACAATTATTAACCGGCGATAATTGGGTTACATTGAGTAAATCTGTGGAAATCGTGTTTTTAGTAACAAACAAATTGGCACAGACAACTAATCCGGTTGAGTTTTTCTTATGGGAAAGAGCCAACCACGTGTTGATCTCATGGTTCTAACATTCCGTTTCTCCAGATTTGGTTTCAAGTCTTCTCTTTGCTCGTTCAGCCCAACATGTTTGGGAAGACTTTAAAGCTCAGTTCTGGCAGGGTAAGCTGCCTCAGATTTTTGAAATCAAACACCCAGGGGCAATTGCGTCACACACCCAAGGTACAATAACAGTAGCAAATTCCTATCATCCCCCACACTCATGTCACTCATGCACTAATCTGAAATGTGAGGAAGGGGAGAAAAGAATTCATTATCACGTCGAAGGGCTTTCTCATGGGACTTAATCACTCTTATAAATCTATCCGAGGCTAAATTTTGCTCATGAGCATACTGGGACTTAATCACTCTTAACAAGTCTACCAATTAAATTTTGGGGGCGAATTAGTGCTAACTATAGTATACTTAATCAATTTTTGCCTACTCCACTCCTTTCTAATGTGTCACCTTTCAAACGGCTATATCATTACCCTGCATTCTATAACCACCTTCATGTTTTTGGGTGCCTTTGTTTTGCCACCACAGTTCGTCCTAAATCTAAATTTGAGCAACTCGTTGAATCTTCATTGGCTACCCCACAGGACAAAAAGGATACAAATTATACGATATGGATACTCCAAAATTTTTTGTCAGTCGTGATGTCAAATTCTTTGGACTCTCCTATACAAACAACCTATGATGCCATAGCCAATGCCTTCATTCCCACTTCCTAATTCACCAATAGTTAACGAGCCCATATGCCACTCTTGGTCGACCCTCGGACCAACCACCTAACTCCACTGGTTTCACACACATTACTACAAATAGCTCAACTAATCGACTAACTGACCAAACCACTCAACCGCCGATTCAGCGTAACCCTACCCATTTTTCCGATAATCCAACGTCTCTTACCAGTCGATCAGTCTCAGCACCACCAAATTCTACCACTTCCTCCAACCCACCAATTGCCCATGCTTAAGCCTCCTGCCGTGAAACACGTCGTCCCCCAGTCTGGCATGCCGACTACTACATGAACTTTCTTTCTACACCACCCTCTAATCACTCCTCTTCATCAGGCAGTTCTACGTCAGGTGCACGACATCCTCTTTCATATTGTGGGGAAATTTTGACCAAATATGACTTTGGATCAACTCAAGATCATTGCCTTCATATGAGAAATATCAAGCCAACAGGAGAAATAAATAACACACAAGATTTACGTGGAAACTCCAAAACCGGAGAAAAACCATGGGCTTTAAAGATATAGATTTTCTACTACATGAAAAATTGTTACAAGCGTATAGAATTTCACTCATACCAAACCCCAACACGACCCCAAGAATACTCACTAGGCTTTATCACACTCGACTAACCTTCTCTTTAATAATCCTCAAGAGAACCCTCAAATGCTATGCCTAGATTTTTTTTCTACATCTTGGCGGTGCTTTTTACAAATGGTCAAAGCCCTCTATTTATAGAGGTTAAAACCTTTCACCGTCATTGACAACTTGTGCTTGGTTGTTGGTCTTCAAATTCAACTTGAACTCTTCTTCTTCTTTTTTTTCGACAATTAAGTATACCGTCGATAGCACTTCGTATTTAGTTGTTGCTAGCTAAGATATCGAATCTAAATTGAATTCTTCATCTTCCTTGACAACTCATTCTTAGTTGTCATTAACTTGCAATAGTTCGAAACCGAATTGAATTATTTTACCGAAGGGATAATGTTTATCCATTCAAGAATCCAATTCCTAATAGAATTCTTCTTCCAACTTGTCAACTAGATAATACTTATCCATTCAAGTGTTCGAATCTTAATCGAATTCTTTATTGAAACTTCAAGAACTCAATTCGATTGTGATTGTTTTGAGCCAATTCTCAACATATATTACTTATCTTATAATCAAATTTCTCCTTCTTATATTTCATTTTTAACTAAAATTTCAAGTATTCGTGAGCCCACTAATATTCTTGAGCAGGCTATACAAACTTAGCTTGATGCACTCATCAGTAATGACACTTGGGAAATTGTCTCGTTGCCTGCTAGTCATCGTCCTATCAGGTGCAAATAGGTCTACAAAATTAAATATAATTCTCATGGTTCCATTAAGTGTTATAAGGCTTATCTTGTTGCTAAGAGCTACACATAGTTTGAAGGTGTTGATTATTTGGAGACATTCTCTCCCATTACAAAACTAGGGGTGCGCAAACAGGTTTCGGTCTCGGGTTTTTGAAGGACCAAAACCGGACCAAATATCTTCGGTTCGGTCCTGGTTCCGGTCTCAAAAATGGAAAGCCCAAACGGTTTCGGTCCCGGTTCAGGCTCAGGTAATGAATTCGCTTTCTTCGGGCTTTCCCGGGCTTGTGAAAAAAACGTTTCTAAGGACTTTACAACGCAAAAATACATAAAGAAAGTTAACATGGGCATGAGAATCAACTGCAGGGGTTAAAAACCAAATATGAAAATGGATTATAACAATAAGTAATCGAATATGCATAACAGTGGAACATTGCAAACTAAGGTTAATTAATTATCTGTGATATTGATCCTGCCATCCCAATAATTATCATTAAGTCAGCAAATTGATCTTTGTTGAAGTGGAATTCAGCTTCAAGTAGTACTACATGGTGAAGAAATAGAAAACACCACCATTAAAATCCATTTCGTAATGCTTCAAAAGAAGATATCCGTTTCATACTTGCATAATTTTTGGAAAATGATTATAGAAGCATACATTTAAAGAAGCCTGACGCCCGACCTCTGCAACAGTGATGAAAAATGCAACAATGGCTACTTGCCAAAAGGTGGAGCTGCAATTTGTAATTTACAACATAGCAAATTATCAACGAACATATTGCTACAATTAGTTTTTCTTCCAATATGATCCAAAATTAATTAGAACTTGTCCCGAAATTACACTGAGACTAGTGGAGTTTACTAGATTATAAAAGCTCAAATCTTTAGCACAAGTTTGGGTACCTAGTTCTCAACAAGCAAATGGTATCACCCAATGAAGGCAGAGTCTTGAACAGCTGCCACTTTTTTTGTGGGAGCTTTCTCCAAAAGACAAGTAGTCTCTGTATTCTTTGCACAAATGCTGCTATTCATCATTGACTCTGGAAGGAAGACTCTCACATAAACCAGCGATATCACAGCCATCGATGCAGCAACCTGTCTTCATTTTGGTTTTATTATAACCAAAAACATTAAACTTAGTTGTTATTTTGTTCAAGACTCTTTTATGAGATTTGTATGTAAATTAATTTATGTTGACTGGATATGTAAACTCATGTTTTATTCACATTGCTCAAAGTTTGATGTTATTAAATATCCGATAAAGTGTGTTTCCCTTTTTCCTATATTTCCTGACCCAATTGGATTTTGAAGCATTATATAAAAAGAAAAAGAAAAGTTTTTGTGTGCTTTAAATGTTCATCTTCCACATAATTTAAGGTAAAAGAAGTATTTTAAGTAGCGTTTCAAATTTGTAAAACTCTAGGTGTTACAGCATCACTCGTAGCACAATGAACTACATGCTTCAAAATGAACTAACAATCAGATTTTGAGCCGAAGAACTAAAATGAATGCTCTAGATTTGACATGTGTGAATAAAGAAAGTAGTAAGCACATTATATAGTTATTCAAATTAAAATCTTTCAAAAGCCATATTTATAGTCGACAGGGTTTTTCTAAGGAATTGATTCCTTTAAAGAACCAACATTGCATAAAAAGATAACAAACCACTAGTGATTTCTTGAACCCACAAGGGACTAGACAAAGTCAGAAGTTCAGCATTATCAAGTTGGGACAAATCGATGAATTTCAATGAATTTCCTTTGGCAATTTAATATCCCATCAATACAGTCTTTTTTTTCTGTTAACATTAAGAAAAAATCATTTAATATTATTAGAAAAATTAATTGAAGATTATTTTCCTATTACACTCTTTTTATTTATTAATTATTCAACTTTGATAATTCTATTTTATTGACATGAATACACATTACATATGAGTATATAATAAAACTACTATTTCAACTACAATTTTTAAGGAAAGTGGTCGATATTTTGAGACGAATGAAAAAGGAACATTGGATTGTCATTGTGAGACAAAGATAGTAATGAGTTATGGAGACATTGGCGTAGCCAGAAGATGGTCGAAGGAGTAGTCGAAATTTGATAACCCCAAACTGAAACATTAATTTTTTCTTCAAAGTGTAAACAGTAGATTTTTTTTCAAAAATAGCGATAATCGGGAATTTTGTTTTTTTTTTTTTTTTTGGGTGAGGGGGGCGCGACCAATAGATCTGCTCATGTACGAGGAAATCCTAATATGCCGAAAGATCTGCATTTGCAATCAATTGATTCGACCCACAAATCAAGGAAAAAATCATATGAAGTAGCTGCACGGTACGTACGCTAAAACTCAACAAGTCACATTCGATATCATTGTTATGAATTTTTTGGAATTTTTTTTTAAAATATATTGTTATTAAAAATCGCAATTTGGTTGCCCAAAAATAATTCTCAATCAAAATTATATATTGAAAGGATTCAATAGGTAAAATGCGTGCTTTAAATTTTGAGAAGCTGAAAGAATTGAAGAAACACAATAACTCAAAAAGTCCATCAACAATGATACAACCAAGGGTAGATTTAGAAAATTTTTCGACATGGGCTACAGTGAAGAAAAAACCTTCATACTGCAGAATCAAATAGAGTAGGAGAAAGCATTAACTAATTTAACTACTTAAGAATATGTAGCAGCATCCCTGAATGTGGCCAAAGAATTGGGCAAAATCGGGGTTATTCATTGATTTATATTGGAACTGATTCAGTGAAACAACGAGTGAAGAGAAGCCGATTGGAATATTTGATATAGATTGGGGGTACGACTGAAACTGAGTGGTTGCGTTGAAAAGTAATTTGGGTTGAAATTGATTTGATTTGGGGGTGCATATAAAGTTGAGCGGCTGGGTGAGGATTATTCCGGGGAGGGCCAATCGAGTAATGTATAACGTTGATGTCATTGTTGATGTTAGGTGAGCTTTAGGTGAGAATAATTATCTTACGGCATCAGACAATTAAGCTAGTTGGGTCAGACAATTATTATTTTTTTTAAAAACAATCAATTGATTGGACCCATAACTCAAGGGAAAAACCGTGTGAAGTAGCTGCACAGTATATATGCTAAAACTCAACAAGTCTAGTGTCAAGCAATTAATTCAAGCCCCCATTAAACATTTTTTTAATGAAATATCTAATGGTGGAGAGGAGTCCTAATTTTCCACACGACAAGATGTTATAGCTCACATACATTTTTACTTTTCCATGCAATAATTTTCGCAGACTAATTATATTTCACAAGCACAATTGTAGAGTGAAATTTATCAATAAACTGTAGGGGCTAGAAATGGAGATTCTGCACCACACAATTGGGCTATCAATTGGACTAGAAATGGAGTCACTAATTGTACAACACTAGCACTGCGTATGTTCTGTATCATTGTTATGAATAGTCAAAGTCAAGCATTATTAAAATGAGTTATAGAAGAAAATACTAAAATGTCACAAACAATTTGGAATAAAAATCAACTGGTGGGCCCAAAACTGAAGGGAAAAAACGATTGTCCTTCGAGTTAGATGCACCACAC
This sequence comes from Nyctanthes arbor-tristis, assembly GCA_963692815.1. NCBI lineage: Eukaryota > Viridiplantae > Streptophyta > Magnoliopsida > Lamiales > Oleaceae > Nyctanthes > Nyctanthes arbor-tristis. The sequence continues at coordinate 18,873 of CAVNYN010271408.1, forward strand.
ATATAATAAATAATAATGGCTGGTTGACTAGAGTTTTTTTTTTTTTTTTTTTTAATTGAACATATGGTTGAAATTAGAGTTGTAAAGTCAAATATTGTAAGATAAAAAGAAAATGTAACATTAAAATTGAGTTTGAAAAACCTTGATTCCTAAAAAAAAAAGATAAGGGAAGAGAAATGTTAGAAGATTCGAATTTCCATAGGAAGATTGAAGCCATAATTGGATGAAGATTCAAGGAT
>CAVNYN010271410.1:0-22378 GCA_963692815.1 Nyctanthes arbor-tristis
GGTAAATGAATAGGTCCAAAGACAGTTACAGATGCGGATAGAAGCTCAAGGAAAGTATTTGAAGAAGATAATTGAAGAACAGCAACGCCTCAGTGGAGTTCTATCGGAAGTGCCTGGCTCCGGGGTTGCAGCTCCTGTAGCCGGGGAGAATTGCCTAGACTCTGATAATAAAACTGAACCGGCAACTCCTGCTCCAACATCTGAATCTCCCACTCGTGGAAAGCCTGCAAAAGAATGCATCGGAGCCAAGAGCGTCTCGGTCGATGAATCCTTCTCCTCCCATCACGAGCCACTAACACCAGATTCTGGATGTCATGTGACTTCACCAGTTGAAAGCCCAAGTGAAAAACAAGGAAAGAAGCAAAGAGAAAACATGGAAGCATTCACCAATCCGGAGATGGTGCTCACCCATTCAATACTCGAGTCAAGCTTGGGCCCATCTTACCAGCAACCACATTCAGTTTTCTTGACAAGAGAACAGTTTGATCATTCTTCAGGAATAACTGTTGCTAATCAAGACCTGTTGGAAAAAGCTTCAGGTGGCCGTGTATAATAATAATTAATTGTGGTGCAGGTTTCTTCTGCGTCACCTTGTAAGTGTAGCTTATAAACGAACATATATTGTTTATTATTAGGTCAGAGCTGTAACCATGTTCAGGTGTTATGAGAATATTAAGGGTAGAAACCTTAATTTGTGGATTTGCCTGAACTCTTCATATATGACACTTGAAAGTTTGAGTTAATATTTGATAATTTGTTGTAACAAAGGCCAGGAATCTGGGCGTCTTAAGAAGTGATTGCAATGTCGTTTTGCCTTTGAAGAGCATTAGTAGCTAGGTCTATATTTATCTATTTTTGTGAATCTTGGTGCAGAGATTGGTAGTTGCGGATATTGCTATTTTTAGCTTTACTCCTCAGTATTTGGGTGGTTTTGGAGCTGCAACTACGCGTTCTGGTAGCAGAAATGAGAGTCACCATTTGGACTTCATGTTCGCTTCCAAATTTCAAATGCTTATTTGGTCAGGCATGCTAGTAAATTCAGAATACATCTCTGCTCATTTGGTAGCTATATCAGGCATGCTGGTAAATTCAGGCTACATTTCTGCGGGCTCGTAGTAAATTTGGGTAAATCTTTTGGTGTGTATATTCACTTAAAGGGTATATGAGCATTTCTTAAGAATATCTCCAAGGGAATGGTTTGAATTGCTTAATAGAATGGAGTTGTCAATTGAAGAAATAAAGAGCAACATTTCTGATGATTGAGTAAATAGATATCGTAGACATCAACGTGATTTTATAATTTTTTTTTTTATATTTAAAATGCTTTTTGGAGAGTATAATAATGTTAAATAGTTCTCCCACAAAGATAGTCAAATAGTTATTTTCACACGATAATTAATATAGTTAAATTTTACCTTATTTTTCCACATACACCCTTATATCTCATTGATTGTTTGAAATATTTTCAATACATAGGTAGTTGATGTGAAATAATAACAATAAATTAATTAGGAGCACATATAAAAATAAAAAATTAAATAGATGTTTAATATGATATAAGTGGGCTATCTATTTGGGCAAATAAAAATAGATTAGTGAACTATATTTTTAGGACAGAAAGAGTATTAGTTTTTAGTACTAGAATAAAAGTACCTTCTCACGTGTTGAAACCGTATATAGTGAGGAAAAACTTGAGTCATGCATAGACATTCAATGAGATTAAATTATCTTTAGATCTAAAATTCTCTTATACCAACAAAAATAATCTCACCATATGCCTAATAATATTATCTCACCAAACACACGTCAAAAGATCATTAGAGTACCTACATCTAGTTATTGAGCAACCCAGAAATACCATAGCAAAATGCTTTTAGAGCCTGCCAATCCACGTCTCTCTTCGATTATTGTTACCCTTTCTTCTTTTAGCCTTGCCAGGGGGTTACCGAGGGGGAGGTTTTTATTTTTATTTTTATTTTTGTGTGTGTGTGTGTGTTTTTTTTTTAGATCGGAAGTGGTGTGGGGGTGGGGGGATGGGGGATGGGGTTTGAATGTGCAGAAAACAAGGCAATAATAGAACAATGACATTACATGAAATCAGGCCTGCCTAATTCACCATCTGAAGCTTTGGAAAGAGGGATATTGATACAATGAACTATGAAAGGCTAACTGAAAAGGACATGGAAATGGACAAACACAATTTCAGAAAAGCAATTTCCTACGTCTAGAGTTGGAAGGTGGTTATGACGAGCAATGTCTCCTATGATTAACCCTCTTCAGAATGCAAAGCCGCAAACGCTGGCTTAAAGCCTCCAGCTTTTCAAATTTCTCGCACTTGGACTTCTTTGTGTCTGTGGATTCTTTCTTCTTCTTCTTCTTTTCTTTCTTTGGTGAGCTTAATGTGCTCAGTTGAGTATTTCGAAGAGGGGTGGCGAGCACCTTTATAGTTGTCTGGAAGTAAATTCGTGCAATATGAAGTATTCGTCAAGAAACACAATGGAAATGTAAAATAACAGAATATTTAAGGAGTTAAACCCGTGTTCGGTTTCAATTTTGTTTTAAAATAGAAACGAGCGACGAAGTTATGGTAAAATATCCTTTTTCAAGTCATCGTAGTGCTAATAATAATAATAATAATAATAATAATAATAATAAAGGTTATCATAGAGCTTAAATGTCAATATTTAATCCAATATCCTATACCAGTGGGTAAAATATTCCCCCCACGCACAGAGAGAGAGAGAGAGAGAGAGAGAGACCTGATCATAGTCAGAAGCTTTAGTGCAATCCATGGAAGGTTCATCATCACTGCCCAGTGATGAGCATCTTCCCCAACTCTCTCTATTTGAACTTGTATACGAGCAACATTCTTCATTTTGGGTACTTAGCTTGTCCTGAGATATTCAAATGGCAAGCCTCAATTTAAAACTCCAGATAAGTTCAGGTATCATGTATCGCAAATTGGATTTTGTGAAAAACTTAAAAACCTGTACAAGTGATGGGCTATTGCCACTGTGAGTATCCTCCTCGGTAACCAAAGAATCCTGGAGTAATCAATTATCAGAAGAAACAAAATGTAACCCTTCTCCTCTTATATGAATCCAGGTCTAAATTCATCCAGGAAAAGCCATATTTCTCTCATAATAAAGTCATTATGGACTAGAAGAAAGAGCATATTAAAGTACTATATATTAGTCAAAACATGCTCTTATCTTTCCTCTCAAAGAAAAAAAAGGTGCTCCTATCTGCAAAAGTGTTTTACTATTCTTTAGGCTTAGCCAAACTTGCTCCAAGGATTGCACTTAAAAGAAAACCCACAACTATTGAGTAAGAAGATTAAATATTAATAAAGTGTCTATATATTTACAGTAACAACTGGTGCAATGTCAGAAAGGAGTTCCCCCACAGACTTCATCGTCACAATACTCTGTGGTACAGAAGACGAGCTTGCGGCATCGGTACTGACATTCCGAAGACCTGCTATAATCTCATACAAAAGATTCTGAGAAACAAAACCAATTATGCATCAGCTTATACAACAGCAGCAAGTTTGGAAGTACAATGAAATCAATTGCGAAGGCAGGCCGGTTATCCAGTCATATAAGTAACAAATTTTGTTAAGTGAAGTAATAGAAATGATGACGATATGGGAAGAAATTAGTCCTCGTTCGAGACCCAGTGCGGGTGATGTAAAACACTGAATCATATTCCCAAGCCAGTTAGAGCAAGTACTTGGATCATCAACATAATCAATTACCAACAGTGTTGAATTATACAAAATTGGTTCTATATGTCCAAGAGAGTCACTGCTTAATAGCCATATAGAAAGTACAGGACAAGAACCTTAATGTGTAAATGGGGTTAAAATAGTGCGAACATGCATACTTGAAAATCATTTAGGGCAGCTAACATGAGACCCCGATGCTTCATCATGCAATAAGAGCACAAAACACAAATTCTCAAGTTTCTAAACTCTTCAATTGCCATAACTGTTGGAGGATTGTAAAAGTACTTCTTGGCCATACTGCTAATTTTACTATTAATTGCAATGTAACAACCAAAACATGCTATGGCTCAAGTATCCTGCAGTCTTATATTACAATAACTATAATTATAGAATGGACATCAATAATGTGCAAGCAAACATGGAAGATGAAATCCTCAGCAGCTAAGACTTCAAGCTTCCAAATATATTGAATACCAAAACTGTCCAATCAATCAGTTGTGGTAAGTAGGTGAACAGAAAAAGGGAAAGGGGACAAAAATCAATGTTCCATTTGCTGATCCTACACATAGAAAACTGTTGGTAAGACTATTATACTGTTGCTAGAAGAGAATCGTGCAAAGATAATGAAAGGCAGCAGAAACTACCTCATTCCTGCTATCACTGTCCTTCAGGTCTCCCAAATCGTAATATTTCTCAACCTTTGTTGGATATGCAGATGGAGGACTAGGCGGGTGAAGGACATTATAAAAGAAAATTGATACAGAGTCATAATAAAATTGAGGTCGAGAAGAATTGTGATCGCCATCAAACTTGATAATATTCTTATCACCCTGCACAGCATCAAGAAATTATTATTTGAAAAACCCTGAAGTTATGACTCAATACCTGCACAAGGTTTCCATACCGCATATAACTTAAAGATGGCCTCGGAGTGTCGAATTTGAACAAACTTGTCATCTTTAGCGTGTCCAAATAAAGCCGGAATAAATGTATTAGGCGCAACCTATTGGTTCAACCGTTCAAGAACCCAAAAAATAGAAATTTAAAAAGAAAAAAAGAAGAATAAGAAGAAGAAGAAGAAGGATGGCATCAGTAACCACATGCTAGTTTAGAGCTCCATAAATTGAGCAAGAGAAATGATAAATGGGTTACAATTTCAGTGCTAAATCTACTACTGCATGAATAATTGAATATGGCTTTATTTGGTTCTCCACCTTAGAATTTACCATAAGATGGGAAAGAGTGCATCAGGGGACATTCAACATTCTTGAGAATTTAATGGATGAACACGGACCTGTATGCAGTCAAGGCGATTAATATCAAATTTTGCCTTCTTTCGAATTGCTCGCCTCATGTATTGAACAGCCACCTTAACCTGACCATGCACGGAGGCAGAAGTTTCATCACTTGATTAGATGACATATATCAATGCTTACTGGACAGCAACTACAAATGCACAGCAGAATAAGAACTCCCTTGTTGAATATCACAGGAAACAAAAATTTGGTGTGGCCCCATTCTCTTCCTCCCAGTGTAACCCAAGAAAGATAAAAAATGAGAGTGTAAATTAGACTTGAATGGCAGCTATCAGGTTTTATATAATTTATGATAGTGTCCATACTAAAATCATGTTATTATTTTGCAATAAAATGAAAATTATTCAGAAAAAACTTAAAGTAACATTGGAGAGGCTCAGTGGGATGTGTTTCAGACAAAACAGCTTGGTTAAAGATATTGGTGAAAGGTGTAATGGCAGGTTTATGTCATGACATAATAGAAGCCCAAAGAGAGAAAAAAGCGGGGAAAAATTCTGAACAGAAGGAATGCAACCATATGCTCACACACCCATTAATTGTTACACGGAAAAAGAGTAGTAGAAGAAGATGATTCATACTGTAAATTTTGGAAGCCGGATCTTGTACACATCTGCAAGTTCCATCATTAGATCAAATAAGTTAGAGAAGGAGCTGTCTAACACCATCCCAGCTATGGAAGGGTCTTCTGCTCCATAAAGAAGGCTGCATTAGATAAATGATATAATAAATTATATTCAGCATTGGAATGGAGTGCCTGACGGAAAGTGTTGGGAATATAGTGTTTGCATCTACATCTTGATTCTGAAAACAACTTAAGAGTGAACAGTCCACAAAAAAGGTTTGCATCAAGATATTGTACATGAGCAATGACTTTTCAATCTATTATTGACAAAATAACATGACAACAAATAAGGAACAAAAAGAATATTATCCAAGAACTATGCAGTTATAATCTGTTATTATGGATGTTCCATTACCAGCAGCTACGGAGATGTTTCAAGGAAAATAGAACTAAAAATGCATACATTATAAAAATTGGGGTGTCTAGAGCAATTCAACGTTGCTAACTAAAATAAAAAAAAATAAAATTGCATACCTGGTTACAGCACCCATTGATCTCCCCCAAAGACCTATACGTGAAATCTTTTGATTGCTTCTCAAATATGATACTACAACCTTGAGATCATTTTTCTGAAATTCAAACAAAACAAAAAATGTTCTGCATTCATCCCGGACACTACAACTATGTTAAAACACATAAATGGAACAGTGAGAACATACCTCGTGCCAACCAAGACTGACATAATCACCATCAGATAAGCCTGAACCTGAAAAATCAAGAGTGAATACTGTAATATTTGAAGGAAGAAGAACTACAGCTGCCTCATTTGCATCTGCCCGACATCCACTGCAAAAACAGCAAGAGCAAAAGAATAAATGAATCACAGAAAACCTTTAGATATTCAAACCAGAATTTGCAAAGTTCATTCCCTCCACTACACCTCCTTCTTTGAATAACAGTTTAAAATTCTCCTCCACTAAGTTGAACCATATATAAATAGCACAAGTTGAACTGTCAAAGATTATAATTATACATGCTTATTCTCAACCCACTACATCAGCAAATATCCCAGTCAAAGTGAGACTGAAGAAATACATCTGTAGGTGTATACTATGTAGCAAACTAGCAATTACATATGACACACTAAATTTCATCCCCAATGATGACATACCTGTTCCCATGGCAGTATACAACACAAGGAAGAGAAGTATTGTCTGGAAACGGAGCGGGAACATAATGGCTGCACCTCAAGGTATGGCCCCTTTCATTTTGAAGCTGCAAAGTTTGCAATATACACTTTAAGAGACTAAGAAATATAATCAGAACTGCAAAGAGGAACGCAGTATGTTAATTCTTAAAAAAAGTTTTGTTAGAGAATAACCATACTTGCCTCCAGATCTTCTCTTTGATACTTTCTTCCTGCAAGAGTAAACTCCTTTTCCCACAGATACAAATCCGGGTTATATTCTGCCCTGTTACCAATCAGAGTTGAATAACGTTAGAAGGGGAATATAAATGATGGGAAAATGCTGAGTGGAGCAGAAATATGTTGCACAATTTAATACTACTAGTTAAAGGAAAATGTTACAGTATAAACTATTACATAAGAGAGACAACTTTAAAGAGTTAGATGGAACATGAAAATAGTTGCAAATGGATCATTGAAAGTGAAGTTTGTAATCGCGGAGAAGACAGTAAGAATATTATTGAAGCTGTGAAAGAAGACAAAGTCATTCTTGGAAAAATATAAAGAAACTTCGATATGGTAGCACAGGGGAAAATAGTAGCTGAAACCAAGGTAAACTAAAATTAATAGGTCAATATATATCAAACTATTGGGAATGCTGCAATAGAGGGCTATGAGTCCTACTATATACCTAGTCTAAAAAATTGCACAATACGATGACAGATCATAAAAGATATAGATATGGGTGTATATTATATATGTAGCAATGTTATTCACTCTAGTAGACAGAATCAAACACAGCTACATAACTCATATACAACTTGTTGCTCAAAAAATCAATATTGGATTTTACATTATCCTTCTAAAACTGATAGCCACTGTAAAGACTTCCTTAGAACAAGAAAGGCAGAAAGAAGCTTAAAACTGGAACTAAAAATACTTTTTATCTGTTTGAGAAGATGCATATGGCCGTATCCAATAGATTTGAAGCAGACAAAAATCCATTTATCACACCCAATCAATTCAAGGCTTCAAAAAGAACAAATAAGGGGAAAGAGGAAGGAAAAAGACAAATTAATCAACATGCTTGAAACCTAGGCCATCGAATCTGTCAAAGCTGTTTAGGAAATAGTATCTAAAATATATCAATTGGGATTTTGCTAAAATGGAAAACTACAGGAAGCCCGATAATATCCCAACAGAAACATTTCCATGTCAAGTAAAGAAACATACTCCACAGGAATCTAGTAAACTCGTCCTATGTAACCAATTTCTTTAACCATTTGATTCATACAAATCTATCATTTCATCTAAAAGAAGTTCCACAATATGATTATGTATAATTCCAGAGTCGACACAACTCAAAAGTCATTTTGTGTTAATATGATACTAGTTCTAATGATGACTTTGTTTAGTTATGTAATGACTTGAGGTCAAGAGACTAAGCACTCAAACAGTGCGACTGAAAGTAATTGAAATAAAAACAGAGAACAAGGAAAAGATAGATAGATTAATTAATTAATTAAGAGAGCCATAGATAACTGTACCTGGGCGGGCGGATGACAAAATTAATAAACTGGTCAATCATTTTAGCTGGAAATTGAAGCAGCCTCTCCTCAGGAGATGGGAGTCAATTCCCAGCCAGTAAGGAAATGGAGACTTCTACTTTATCTGCAGTTGTGGCGGGAAGGGAAGAAATTCCAAAGAGGGATTTATGATGTTATAAGCTAAAATCCGTCCAAAAAACTTTAAATACTATCCCATCATTATCACCATATATCCTGGTGCTCAAAATCTCAATCATAAATGCCAAAAAACTCCCAGCAATGACATCAGCAGCACCTCCGCCCCAAGATTTTCAATTGAAAGGAAAAATCTTTGGGTAAATTTTCTATCGTAACTCTTGAGCGCTGATGGCTTAATCTTAAATGCTCAAAGTTATTCTCACTTTTGGTCTATAGCATTAATCTTCCACACGTAGCTCCTCCTTATCTGGATCACAAATGACAAAAAGCAATAGTAAGGTTGCTGCTACTAATAACACATAACAGTCCTCGGAGGAAGATATATTTTGCTAGATCTCAAAAGTTAGACTCAAAACAAAATTGTTAACATTTGAATTCTAACAAATTCCAAAGGAAACAAAAAACAAAGAAACGGTTCGATCTAAAGAAGAGAATCAAAAGCCATAAACAAAATTAAGCAGATTATTATTACTGAACAAGACATTAGCTCCAGCTGAAATATACCTGACTCAGAAATAACACCAAAAAAACCCTTTTCCAAATCAACTGAAAAGCCAGATGATGAGGTTGTATAATACTTAAACAAATTTGCTCGTCCAGGTTTCAAGAAGTTGCAATTTGTTAGAATTAAACGAAATTATAAGTAGTTTTGGGGAAATTTAGTGTGAGGAAAAGGAAAAACGAGTAAATCACCTAGCAATTGAAAGCGGAGTTGCTGACTTGTACGCTTCAGCTGGTGGTTCTGCAACCACTGCTTTCGTTTGGTTCCGAAGGTATTATTTTAGGAATATTGCAAACGAGGATCTTATTTCCCCATAACTGTACGCCTTCGTCCCTAAATTAGCTTTTTTCCTCCCCTCCCCCCTAAATTCTCGATATGTTTTACTTTTATCCCTTCTTTTTGCTTTTGGCCCCTTGCGGTTTAATTTGTGATTGAGGTTTCTCGCCGGTGGCAGAGCCCGGCACTATTAAAGGGGTGTGTCTAAAAGGTAGATCTTATAATATACACGACTAGATTAGCTTTTGTATTTTTTTTTTATAAGGCAAAAAAAAAAAAAATCCCAATTTTACCATGGCTTTCCTTTCTATTCCAGTGTTCCTTGCTATAATTAATATACTAAGGGCAATTCTAATGTTACGAAAAAATGTAAGGGGAAAAAATTAGAGGAGAAAAACTTATTTCCAAGAATAATTTATAAGAGCATATTAAATGCACCACATCGGTTTGTAACAGTCTAAAGTAGATATCGAGATTGATGTGACATGTCTAGATACACACTAGACATATGTCTTGATTCATTTATATGTGGGATTATATTATTTCTTTACAATTGAGGGGGCCAAAAGCCTATTTTGGTGTGGAAAAGGGTAAATGAGGTATTAAATTTAGCCCCTTTTTTACTAAAGAGTATTTATATTTCCACTACGAAAATTAATTTCTACACCACAATTTAGAATGAATTTTCTATTTCCTTGTATAACCTTCAGCAGAATTACATAAATAACCATACTTAAAATAACATTTTAGAAGCATCATTACATTTGTTTTAGCCCCGATCAATTGTTTCCTTTTTTATTTCGCTTTCTATCTTTCTCACTTTCCTTTTCTTTCTTTTCTATTTTTCTTTTTTTTTTTTTAAACTTGTTACCATCATCCATAAAATAGATTGACGAGTGCTTTTGAAATGTTAGCATTTTTATCTGTCAACCACTACTTCTTCAATAGTGATGGCAAATTTGGGTGTTAGTGATTTAAAAATATATATTTTTTTAATTCTTAATTTTTAAGAAACGCATGAATTAGACTTTTCATGGTGGTTTGACGAATATATATATATTTTTTGTGCTATTGGGTTTTATGACCAATTTGAGTTAGATAACAAAGAGCGCTTGAATTGTTTTGCTAGGATTAATGTTTAGAAAAGAAAAAAATCAACACAAAAATTTGATTCGGATTGAATGGTAAGTTCTAGATTAGTGGTGAGATGAGAAAAGTCAACATGAGGAGGAAAATATAAGTACACCATATTCATAGTTTTAATTGATTTTTTCCTTATTTTGTTTTATACTAAATAGGTTATAATTGTAAAATGTTTGTAGTGTCTTTATCAAAATTGTCTTTATTTTGTGGTGAATTTATAATGTGGTGTAAGAATAAATTTTCGTACTGGTAATATAATTACCCTTTACTAAATTCTCCCCTTCACATGACCCACAAAAATAATCAACAATCAATTGTATTCTTGTCACGTGTCCAATTTAATTGTTTAATTAAATATTTGTTATATGGAAAATACAAAACTGAAAAATGTCAAAAAATGAAATACCGTTCGCACGACACTAAAAAATGGCATTAATCATTTATGAATAAAATTCTTTCAAGAAGGGATGAAGTAATAATTCATCACGAGAAGCTAATAACTGATCAAATTTATCGATAGAAAATGTTCAGAAAATATAAATCGAGATTTATAACTAACGTTGTCAGTCATGATCAAAAATAGTGGAGTGAATTGCATTGTTCTTAAATTTAAAGGTAAATTGTAAACCGGAAATTCTATTGGGTCAAGGAGGCAATTACTTCTCGAGCTCCTTGCCCTTCAAACTTCTAATTTTTTTTTCCACCCGTGAAATTTGAATTAATCTAACCAGAGAGAACAAGCAGAGAGTGATAATATACCAGCACATGTGATTTGTCTCAGGCTGTCCCTTCTAATAAATAAATAAATAATGATAATAATAAATAAATAAATAAATAAAAGGAAACCATTCAACAATTCACATGACATATAACTCCGTGCAGAAAATTGTTTAGCTACATATTCCATCTTCAAACAAGAAGTAATCAGTTACACATCTTATAGATAATAGGGCAAAAATATGAAAGAAACTGTAAACTCGAAAACGCAAATGTCAAAAGGCGTTAGCTGTGTTTTGAAGTGAGGAGTAAAGTGCACTTCCCTTCACGCAAAGCAATGTTGGGACTGGGAACTGGGAAGTCAATTTTTGGATGACTTCTGTTTTCCATCCAACATAAAAGACAAACAATTTGTCATCCCATTACAATTTCCGTGACCCTTTGTTTTCAATGAAGGGCACATGTGAGCAGAACAGTGACCACACAAGATTTAAAGTTGAAGTGATTGAATAATATCTCAATTATATATATATATATATATAATATAACAAAGCATTGAATTGAAATTGGTTAAGTGGTGAATTTACAAGTTATAATTTCATCAAGGTTCAGATGTTCGAGTCAATTCCATACCTTTTCGAGCTCTTTGATTGTTACTAAAACTTTGTTGAGAAGCATTACAGTATACCAATTTGTACAGAACACGTTGATTCAGCATTGAAGTTAAATCAATGGTTAGTGATTATAGATGAAACAGGTTATATTGTTTCAATGCATCTTCTCAAATGATTGATATTATCAAAGTAAGGTCTACTTGATTGAGAAGATATTATTATTGGTTGACGTTCATTATGTGAAATGCCCTGAAATGAAAAGCTCTGCCTTCACCTCCACCTAGCCCTGCATCAAATGAATGCTGTAGTCTGCGCTCATAAAAGAGGCAAGGAAAGGAGTCCTAGTGTCCTAAAGCTGGGTTGATATATTGGTCTACCGAAACGAGTCCTAAAAATTAGTCAGGTTTCACAACAGCCTGGAGCTTCCAACCACCAAATCCCGCCAAAGAAAATGCCTGAACATCAAATAAATGGGATTAGGAGGAGATACAAGAGAATCAAAGAAAAAATTTTAATTTTTCATTTTGCCACATAAGTAGTGCTCATAACTACTGGAAACCATCAACATACAATTCAATGCATTATTAAATCAGTCACCACAACTACTAGAAGATTAGAACATCCAATCAGGGCAAAAAATACATCATCCAACTTGTTATATTCTACCACCACCAGAATGAAAGATTGACAATCTGAATGGTGTTTTTAGATAAACCCCTGCTCTCATCGCTCCTTTGAGACAAGATTCTTAGTTGTTAGAGACACCCACGTTTCATGGCTGGTCGGGAAGGCGATGATTGGGCAATGATGGAGATGGCTTCTGGTAGAGAACTCATTGTACCTCTCTATGCTCAAGCCAAAGCCAAGCATCCAAATATTAAAGGCGCTGCCACCATAAACACTAGCTTAACCAAAGGAAATTAACCAACCTATATGTAGTGTCTCAGGTCACTGGAATGCTTGAATGCTCATTCACCAACTGTTAATAGCCCATGAACTCAGTCCTCATTGTTTATCATGGTATAATAATATTTATACAATATTTTTTTTTAAATCAAATTAACTTCTACCATGAATTGCAGAAGCAGTTATAGCAATGCTTCCAGCAACAATCTTGATCATCCCTCTTTGGGGTTCAACAACTTTCTCCACATTTGTTCTCATTTATTTCAGCAGTCTGTTAGCAATCTGCCATTTGCTGCGAGAGTGCTAACATTATCAGCTAAACTCGTCCCACGGTTGGCGAGAGTTGCTATGACTTCATTTCCCTTGTTTTTCTAATCCTCCTTCGAGCCAATGTATTTGGTTAGGGTTGGGGGCATGTTCCTATGCCTATCTCACTCTATTGAATTGAACCAGCAGAAGCCATTTGAGCATGTGGGCCAGTTGGTACAAATTTTGTTTAATTTTTAATCTTGATATTTTAGATAATTATTTCGCAGCAGATTTTATGCAAACTTAAGTGAAAATAGTTCGATTCATTTAACTGTTCATCTAGATTTAATGCTCTATATCCAAATGGTTGTTAGGTTCTCATTTTGTTTTTAATATCATTAGAAGCCAAATCACTTCTTATCCACATTTCTCATAGGACCCACAAGTACTAGCCAATTTTTAACCACTCGTTTTCACTCATTTCTGTTCAGTTTAAACCAATCTAGGGCATGCTAAATCTAGTGGCATTACATTAAAAATTGACAGAACAAGAAATTAATTATAAAATGATTAGATGTGAAAATGAAATAAAACAAAATATAGGCGGATAAAAATAATGCACACTGAACCCTTTGAAAAGAATGTAATATTTACTTCTACCATTTTGCACATCAAATAATGTAAGAACTGGGCAAAAATATTATTTTGTGGATAGTTATGTCTAAGACAATTTTGCAATTACAGCTAGTTTACTGATCCAGACCAGTCATGGGGAATGAGTAGAAGTCATTTAGAAGTGCGAGGAAGCTCATAGTTTCTTTCCCTATTACATGGGAATTTTCAGCATTTTGCACCTTAAGTGGGGGCCATGCTTTCTGCCAATAGATTCACTCTCCTGCTCATAAGGTAGGTGTTATATATGAGGACATGAAATAATTGTATATATGAGGACATGAAATAATGTGACAACAATCTAATTAGAGATATACTGAGAATTTTTTTGAGCAAGATGCGAGTTACTTGTGCAGTGCAAGAGTTTCGACGTTTCTTCATCTTTAAAGACTTTGATTGAGGATTGGTGAATTTTTGACAAGAAATAAATCTAGAAACAAGAAGGCAGCACTCGTTCACAGCCTAAGGGAAATCCAATTGGTAGTTCATGATTGTTCTTTTCTGAATTTTCTTTTCAAATGAATTGCAGAATGGATAAGTGAACTTGACAGTGTTACTACTTTTCAAATAGTAAATTAACTGAACTTTACAGTAGGATGGAGCAGAGTATACTTGAATTAAGGATGCATGACCTTTACCTCTTCCCATGATTTTCCAGTAGCTTCAAGCAGAGCAGCATTGCAAGTTTTCAGTTCTATGGAAACACCTGAAAACACGGAGGCTGCCTCTTCCCACCCCCTATTATGTCCCATACACCTGAACAATTACTTGAAGGTCAACGTGCTTGGAAGGCACGTGAATTTATAGGGTATCATAGGACATTAAAAGCTAGGTAAGTTTACACATTGAACAGAGAGGGCCTATGAGAGAGAATCTTTTCTTTCTTTGTCCTGTTCTCTCCACAAGGAAGTCGAATTCCCAAACCAAAAAAAAAAAAAAGATATCATAAGAAAGCGTGCAATTTGGCATAAGCCCCAATATCGCGTCAAGTGAATTTCAGAGAAAACAGTTTTCTACAGTTTAAGGTTAATATAGAAGACGCTTGACCTTAAAAGCAATCACAGCCAATGATGGCTAAATATCAAAAAGAACAATCAACGATAAGGGTTTCTATCAATATAAACTATAATTTCTTTATCTATGCAGACAACATTACGAGCATGATTGGCTAAGCAGTTGTTTATAAAGCAGAACTCACATGACAGTAACTATATCATCCTTTGAATATTTACAGATAGCTTGCTGAAGATGTTCGGCTGTCTGTCCATCCATGGCCGCAATGGAGTAAAAGCTTGAAATGAAATGTACCTTGGCTTCCAGAAAGCCTGGAACTTGCTCCTGCATAATTTTCAACGTTTCCCGTGTTCGCCGGGCATCACTATGCAGTTCAACAATAGTGAGCATGAGATCCACAAAACAGTATATCTGTTTCTTTATTCAACCAAGACCAAAATCCAGAAAATTCCCAACCTTGATAATATTAATTCAGGAATCCAGCCCAATTCTTGAAGCTTCTGCGATACTTTGACAGCATCAGCTTGTCCGGATTTACTCAAAGGGCGATCATGATCTATTCAAGAAAAAATTGAATTCAAATTCATCAAAAAGAATGTTTATATCCTTGCTAAGATGAAACTCACGTCTTCCTTTTACATTTCATAATAACTCATAAATCCCGATGCAGCATGAAGAAAAAGCTAAGGAAAATCATATCTGATTTAAACGAAAGCAGTTTAAAACTTGAATAAAAAATTAGTTCAACTGCTGCCACCGTACATTATCCAGAGTTCCCGTATAAGTTATCCACAACACTTGTCGCCGCCTAAGAACGCGCAAACATGAACTAATCCTCAACATGAACAATTTGAGTTGCGAAGATAACCGAGTACCTCGGAGGGAACGATTTTCCCACGAACTATGCGCGTGACGGAGCAATATGAGTCGTCGAGGAACTGATTCAGCCGGAGTATCCGGCGAGACCTGGCCTTCCGCGGCTTCAATAACGAGAGAACTTCGGGTATAGCAGGATCCTCTTCTGATAACGGTGGTTGTTAAAGGAGGCACGCGGCGGAATGCGGCGGAGGAAGAGTTGGCGATTGGCAATAGCACCCCAGCACCATTCATCGTGCTCATCAGCGCTTTGGTCGATCTTATTTTGCAAATTTTGTTTTGTTTCCGGGAATTTGGGACAGAGCTCGTAACCCGATTTTGCGCATAACTTCATAAGCAGCAGCACGACTTCTTCTTTTTATGAATTATTATTAAAGTATTAATCTAAAAGAAATAATAAGGATTTTTTTTTTCTTTTTTTTCCTTTTGTTTTTCCCTAAGCAACAACCATTTCATTGAAGGCTTGTTTGATTTCCCTTATTTTTGCTAATAAGAATGATTTGCATCTCGAATGTTTGGAACGTTATTGTGCCATTTAATCAATTTAGAGAAGAAAAAAAATTGTCCATACATTATTGTGTCAATCTATTAATCATTAGTTGAAGAATGAGATTGATTCGGGGGGAAAAATGAAGAAGAAAATGTAGAGAGGGAGAGAACAAACTATCTACTTTAAAACTGTTTTCAAAGGAAACAAGCATCTATTTTAAACTAATCATGCTATTTGAATAAATACAAAGACAAAAAGAGTTCAAAATTACTTTATTACACTTGTACAGTTTTCTCCAACACAAGGGGAGAGAACATTTGAGCAACAATAATAAGATAAACTTTTGCCTGGCTTGTCAAACTTTTAGCTAAATAGAATAAACTCATTCTTCTTTTTTTTCTTTTTTTTTTTTTTTGGAATTATAAAAGAATTATAGAAGAGAGGAATCTAAGGTATGTGAAGTTAACATAGATGTCATCAGGCAAAATGTAAAGATGATTTCTTTCGCTAAAAGTAAAAGCTCTAAAAGATAACATATGTTTGTTCATCTTTCAACATTTAAAATTCTTTTGCCATTTTTTCTTGAAATTTTGCACTTGGTTCCACAGCGAGATAAATGATATTCTAGTATAATCCTTAACAGGAAAGAAGACTTAATACTAGTAATGAAGGACAAATAAAATATTTATTTTAAGGGTAAATTTCACAAAAGGTCCCCAGCCTTTGCAAAAAAGTAACAATTTCATCTTTAACCTTTTTTTAAAGCTTATAGGTCCCCAAACCTTTCAAAAATAAGCACAAAAGGTCCACATGGTTAACTTCTATCTATTTTCACATTTATATACTTATATTTTGAAGAGGAAATTAGTTCTAAAACATTTTTAAAAATCCAAAATATTTAAATAAAAGAATAAGAAAATATGTTGCTTTCTCTGATTAGTTACTCTTAACTTCCACTAAATACCGCCACCATTTCCTTCACTATAGAGTGGAGAAGGTAAGACCTTCACTTAAGTTAATAAAAGGAGATTTCTTTCCCCTTTTTAGCTATATGTTTGTACTGGAAACAAAAAGGGTCTTCCCTTTTAAATTTACCTATATTTTAAACATTCAACTTTTTTGTAAGAAAAATTCATATATTTTTAATCATTGTAATTTTTATGATTTGAATATCAATGATATCTCAATTATCATTACGTATTTATGTTTACATTTTGGAAAGTTCATTGCCTAAAGTGACTATAACATTAGTGATAGTGATGGTGATGTTAGGTAAGTGAATGAAAAAGATAATATATTAATCAGTATGTATGTATAACTTGTGTTACGTGAGTGAATGAAAAAACGATATACAGATAAATATGTATAAGTGTGTGAAAGAGAAAACGTCAAAGAGATCAAAATAAATAATTAAAATTTGTGTTTTTATTTGTTAAATTTAAATAAAGGGTAAAATTATCTTTATAGAAAAAGTGAACAATGAAAATTAACCAAAATAATAAGTATGGACCTTTTGTACTTATTTTTGAAAGGTTGATGACCTACATGCTTTAAAAAAGTTTAGAGATGAAATTATTACTTTTTACAAAGGTTAGGGACCTTTGTGAAATTTATTCTAATTTTAACTCTTAAACTATGTGTTAATTGTTTGTGTACACATAGATTTTCTAAATTAAATAATAATAATTTTTAGTCAATAATCAGCAATGGTAAAACAAGTTTTCTCCCTACAGATGAAAAGAAATGTCGGTTTATTTTCTACCCTATAAGTACAAAAAGAAATATATGTGTCCATATTTACAATTATTCCATTCATTCTACGCCATTTCACAATCTTTTAGTGCGTTTGGCAACCGTTTATAACATTTTGTCTATAAATTTGTTTACAAATTGTCACCAGCATCATTTTATTGGATTCTTTTTTATAAACATTAAAAATTACGGCTTGATTTTTACATTTTGACTTTTTTAAAAAATAAATTTAGAAAAATGTAATAATAATCAAATGGGTAAATTTCACATATCGTCCCCAATATTTATATTTTGTATCATTTGGGGTCCCAACCTTTTTTTTTCAACGTACTGGGTTTTCAAACTTTCATAAATGTGCACATAATGTCCTTATTACAGATTCCTTCAATAATTATGTCAAGCCCCTAGAAAAATTATCTTTATGCCCCCTTTTTTAAATTAAAAATAAAACAATTTTTAAAAATAAGAACAAAATATATAAAAATAAAAAATGAAAAAAAACACAGAATGAACCGCCCAACCTTGCCCTTCCCTAAACCCTTTTTGGCTAGTGAAAATGGCATCATTCTGGCTGTTTGTGGCAGTCAAATTGGGGGGAGGGGGGAAGAATCCCTTATTTCTGGCCACCTTTGCTACATCAGGCAGTATTTTGGCAGAATAGCATGCTGTTGCTGCCATTTTCTACAGCATATGGAAAAAGATAACGCTACCCGAGTGGCAATGTTTTGGCTGAAAAAGAAACTTCGCTGCTGTTCTGTCATCATTTTGGAAGAAGAAAATGCTGCATGTCGAAAATGGTAACAAAGTGTTTTCATTTCTGGCAGCATTTGGAAGAAGATAATGTTGTCGAAGTGGCATTCTGTCAACATCATTTTTTGGGTTTTTCTTTTTTTATTTTTATATTATTTTCTTATTTTTTAAATATATATTTTTTAATTTAAAGAAACATGGGCATAAATGTTATTTTTCTAGGGATTTAATGGAATTCTTAAGGGAATCCGTTAATAGAGACGATATGTGTACAATTATAAAAGGTTGGGGCTCAACGAGTTGAAAAAAAAAATTGAAGACCTAGGTGATAAGAAGTGTAAAGGTTAGAGATGATATTTACCCTAATCAAAATTATTTATAAATTGAGTGGCCAAACAAACTGTGCCCAATTTTCGGTTTAAAAAAAGAGAGGAAAATATAGATCCCTCGTCCATTCTGGCCTCCGGGAGTCAGACTGGTTTGCGAAAATTTACCCAAATTACATAAATTTTGACCACAACCAGACCCCGACAGTGGCGAGGAATTTCGTGTCCTTGACCATTATCGCCGTATTGCTGCAGGATAATAGATTACTCCATTACCATCGAATGCAGTTAAAAAATGGAGAGATAGACACTAACCAGATTTTTTATCCTGAACTATTTATGGCAATCGAATTCGCAAACGACAGTATTTTTCCTGCTTGAAGATTGATTGAGGGCGCAGGGATCGCGACCTAATTCTGTCAGCCGGAGTCTCACTACCCAGATACTGAATCGTAATGCAGCAAATTGGATTTATTATTAGTTATTATATTATAATATATAAAGAGAGGTTGAAATTCGAGGTTTGAAGAAAAGTTTTTTTCTCCCTTTCCACGGTTATTTATTGGTGTTTGCTGCTTTTTGGTTAATATATTGACTCTTGAGGTCTAGGGTTTGCTCGATTATTGTCTTACTTCATTCTTCCCATGTTGACTTACATGTGATGGGGTGTGTACTGTAATTAGGAATTGTTATGTTCGAACTGATGTGAATTTCTGTTAATTTTCTTCGATGTACTGATATTTACGGTTTTTTTTTTGGTCATAATTTTATGTGCTAGCAAATTTTGGAAGTAATTATTAAATTGTTAATTTTTTATTAATTGTTTCATTATATTTCTTTGACGTAAAAATTGTGCTTGTTCCGCTAACTGTAATTCCAAAAGCGGAATGTTGTCACTTTCAGTTGTATGTATTGAGACCTGCGCTGTCTTTTCGTCTTTAAATGCTAAACATAGAGCATTGCTGTTCTGCAGCTAACGAGCGTGTGAAATTGAAACAAAGAGATGTCCAATCAAGAGGAAGAAGAAATGGACTATGGAGCAGGCGATTATGAGATGGGCAATGTAGATGAAAACATGTATTTCGCTGATCGAATAATGGGAGACACAGAAACTGACGAGGAAGATGAGGATGAATATGATAATTTGGTCTGTTCAATTCATGTGTACAAATGTGGAGATATGCATTCTGATTCCCATTATTATTGGTTCAATATTTTTGTTTGGTTATCTTTTGTCTTTGGTTTATGACTGGTGATATGAATAAACTGATTTTTGGGATTAGGACAATAAGATCACTGATACTTCTGCTGCCGAGGCAAGAAGAGGGAAGGATATTCAAGGTATACCATGGGAAAGATTAAGCATTTCTAGGGAGAAATATAGGCAGACTAGACTAGAGCAGTATAAAAATTATGAAAATATTCCCAATTCAGGAGAGGGTTCAGAGAAGGTAATTTACAATATTTCATGGTAGAATTCGCTGCCGGCTTTAGTTTGATTTCTCCTAGTTGATGTATTATAATAGCTACTTATTTTCCTTGACCTTTCCAGGTGTGCAAGCCAACTAAGAAAGGTGGAGTGTATTATGATTTCTGGCAGAACACTAGATCTGTGAAATCAACTATCTTTCATTTTCAGGTAAGATAGCTTAAACCAGGTATTCCAAAATGCCGCAAATTACTTGTCGGTTTCGTTCACTTCTAGTGTTAAGTTAAGTGCGATGTCAGATTCTTTGTCCAATTCATTCAACTGATCTTATGCTTTAACCGTGGTATGATGTTGCACTCAAACACAGGTGTAACTATGAGGTCCGTATAAGTGGATGACTTTATATAGCTGTGCGCTCCTAAATATTTAGTATAGGCTAGGTGGGCAGATCTGCAGTATTATATGCTGGAAGAGCAAGTGATTATCAGTTTAACTGGGAGGTTTTTCCATGCTTCTGTGTTTGTTTGTTGCTGCTTTATTTTTCTATGCTTGTTTGATTCTCATTATGAGAATCAAATTATAATGAGTTGAAATGAGTGGTGGAGATTTAATTGAAGTTTGAAATGTGTGGTGATGGTTGAGCTGTGGTGGTCAAATCAGTAGTAGGTGAAATTATATTAGAAAAGAATAACGGGAATCAAACAAGACATTATGCCACCCCCAACCCTCCAAAGGGGGGTTATCACTTTTTATAAATTGCAATTAGAATTGCAGTCCCCCCTTTCATTATGTGAAACATGGAAATTTTTAATATAATACATATTCTTATCTGAATTATGCCATTGATGACTAGCAGAAGAGTGTATCTCTTTGGTGATTTTTTTACACTACCCTGTGATAGAGATTTTATATGGGGCTTTATGATATCAATTTAGATTGTGATGCAGACAGAAGTGAGAAATTAATGATGGTTCAAAAAACCAATTGTATATGCGTCAATATGGACGATTTTCTCCCTGAAATCAGTATCTGGTGTTTGTGCGTGAATCAATGATAATTGGTTTCTAAACTGGTGGTATTCTTTGTGGATCAACATGTTTATAGTTTTTATATTTGTCATTTTTATTTCTCCCAGCTGCATCGGATAGCATTTTTTTTTTTTTGCCCCTTAAAAGAGTATCATGAGCGGTGTATTTGTGCTTATTCTGTTGACAAGTATTGAGGCATCTATGTGTTGTATGAGACCTTGTCGAATTCATCATTATTGTCTGACGATGCAGTTGAGGAACTTGGTATGGTCTACATCAAAGCATGATGTTTACCTCATGTCACATTACTCGATCATTCACTGGTCTTCATTAAGTTCCAAGAAGACAGAAGTTCTTAATGTTTCAGGTCATGTGGCCCCGTGTGAGGTGCATTTCTTATGACTGGCTTCTAGTGGTTTAAATTCATGATTTTAATTGTTTGTTTCTGGAAGTAATAATTTCCAGCTTCCTTCACTTCCATTTTTTTTCCACAGAAACACCCTGGAAGTTTACTGGAGGGATTTACACAGATGCAAGTTAGTACTCTGGCAGTGCGTGACAATTTGCTAATTGCTGGTGGATTTCAAGGCGAACTTATATGCAAGGTAGTTCCATGTGCTGGTGAATACTTGCTTTCAATATCAGTTCCAGATGTCATTTAATGATGGAAGAAGTTGTGTAATTGCATATAACACATGAATGGTACCATGTACCACTTCCTCTTTTTGAAGTTGCTTCTTGTCATTTTTAATGATTGATGTGTCCGTCTTTGATGCAGCATTTAGACCGACCTGGGGTTGCCTTTTGCACTAGGACTACTTATGATGACAATGCAATCACAAATGCCATTGAAATCTATGACGGTTCAAGGTTTTAACCTTAATCTCCTTTTTAATGCCAACCCACCCCATTTTCCATCTATCTTGGGAGTGAATTTGAGGTGCTGCACCAGTTTTCATTGTATAAACATTGTTACAGATTCTGGAACTAACTGGTTTCAAATTGCTAACAGTGGCGCTGTTCATTTCATGGCTTCAAATAATGATTGTGGCATAAGAGACTTTGATATGGAGAGATTTCAGCTTATTAAGCACTTCT
>CAVNYN010271411.1:0-10005 GCA_963692815.1 Nyctanthes arbor-tristis
AAAAAATGATTAAAAAAATTTCAACACCAAAATTGCCAATACCATAATAATAATATGTATATCCCAATATTTTTTACTTTTCAATGAATATATTATTTTTGACATCTTCTTTAACACTCTCTCACCAATTACTATACTAGTTGTAACCAACGTGTGTTACACATTGTTTTGAGAATTCTTCTTTTACAATTTTACTTAAATATATATTTAATAAAATCTTGAAAGAATAAAATGTGATAAACAACAAATTAAAATAAAATTAGATTCAAGGAATATGCACAACAATTTAATTGATTAATAAATATTTTTATTACGTTATAAGAATCATATAGCAAGAATAAAAATGAATGTTAGCCTATATGATAAGATGTTTTATAAGAATCATATGACAAGAATAAAATAAATAAACAATAATTATAAAAAATGATTAAAAAAATTAAGAAACAAATAACACAAAAATTAAGAATAATGTTAAAAAACCATGTAAAATTAAATCTCGTGTTATCAAAATTGATTGGATCATATACACACACATATATAGTAAAATATTCATGATAATTAATAACGAATGACATTTTAGAAAATTGAAAAAAAAATGATAGGGATAGAAGTGGAAAATGAACGTTTTACACTCATCCCTCATCTATATATTTATAATACTAACTAAGTGGTGTGTTAATTTTTTCCGCTTAAAACTGACATCCTAATGGAACTAGGAATCTAATGTAATGATGATGTCAAACTGATGTCCTTGATATTTCATTTATTTTTCTGTTTTTATTTTCGTTCACCATAATAATAATCTATATATATTTATAATATTAACTTAGTGGTGAGTTAATTTTTCTCTCCTAAAACTAGCATCCTAATAAAATTAGAAATCTGTTGTCATGATAATGTCAAGCTGATATCGCTGATATCTCATTTATTTTTCTTTTTTATTTTCGTTCACTCTAATAATAATCTATATATTTATAATACTAACTAAGTGGTGTGTTAATTTTTCCCTCCTAAAACTGGCCTCTTAATGCAATTGGGAATCTGATGTCATGATAACATCAAACTGATATAGCTGATATTTCATTTATTTTTCTATTTTTATTTTTGCTCACCCTGATAATAATATGTATCTATATATTTATGATATTAACTAAGTAGTGTGTTAATTTTTCCAGTCTGAAACTATCTTAATGAAATTGAGAATCTGATGTCATGATGATGTCAAGCTGATGTCGCTGATATCTCATTTATTTTTCTATTTTTATTTTAGCTCACCTTAATAATAATCTATATATTTATATTACTAACTAAGTTGTGGGTTAATTTTTCCTATCTCAAACTGGCATCTTAATAGAATTGGGAATCTGATGTCATAATGATATTAAGCTGATATCGCATTTATTTTTCTGTTTTTATTTTCGTTCACCCTAGTAATAATGTATATATTTATAATACAAACTAAGTGGTGGGTTAATTTTTCTCGCCTAAAACTGACATTCTAACGGAATTAAGAGTCTAATGTCATGATGTTCATTAGGAGTCTTATGTCATGATGATGTCAAGTTGATTTCACTGATATATCATTTCTTTTCCTGGTTTTATTTTTGTTCACCATAATAATAATCTATATTTATATATTTATAATACTAACTAAGTGGTGGGTTAATTTTTTCAACATAAAACTGGCTTCCTAATAGAATTGAGAATCTAACGTAATGATAATGTTAAGCTGATGTCGCTGATATCTCATTTATTTTTCTTTTTTTCGTTCACCGTAATAATAATCTATATATTTATAATACTAAGTGATGAGTTAATTTTTCCAGTTTAAAACTGGCCTCTTAATGCAATTGGGAATCTGATGCCATGATTATGTCCAGTTGATGTCGCTGATATTTCATTTATTTTCTATTTTTATTTTCGTTCACTATAATAATATATATATATAATACTAACTAAGTGATGTGTTAATTTTTCCGTATAAAACTGGCATCCTAATGGAATTAGAAATCTGATGTCAAGCTCATATGGCTGATATCTCACTTATTTTTCTGTTTTTATTTTCGTTCACCATAATAATAATCTATATATTTATATTACTAATTAAGTAGTGTGTTGATTTTTCCCTCATAAAACTGACATCTTAGTAGAATTAGAAATTTGATGTCATGATGATGTCAAGTTAATGTCGCTGATATCTCATTTAATTTTCTGTTTTTATTTTCATTCACTCTAATAATAATCGGATAATACTAAATAAGTGGTGTATTAATTTTTTAATTTTACATAGTAATAATAATCTATTTATCAGTTCACATTAATTTTGTTTTCAAATTTTCAAAATTTTGTTTATTACATCTTTTAATTTTACATAGTAATTTTTAATCATCTCCCAGTTGTTGAGGCCGAACTTTTGACCTTTAGAGATGCTTTAGATTTCGATTAACAAAGTAAGTGTATCAATCAAATTTTTAATTTCTCTTTTTTTTTTGTGTTTAACTGGGTAAGTGTAGCAATCAAATTCATAATTATCTCTTTTTTTTTATATATTTGAATAATCAAAAACAACCTACAAACCGCCTAATCGAGTAAGTATATAAGCATCTATATATATTTGATAGCAATCGATCAATTAATATAGAATATCAATTTTGAAAGCAATTGCACATATTTTTCTTTTAGTTAATTTTTAGTTCGAGTGATCTGATTGATGAACGTATATTATTTTTATTTT
Organism: Nyctanthes arbor-tristis; assembly: GCA_963692815.1. Classification (NCBI taxonomy): domain Eukaryota; kingdom Viridiplantae; phylum Streptophyta; class Magnoliopsida; order Lamiales; family Oleaceae; genus Nyctanthes; species Nyctanthes arbor-tristis. The sequence goes on from CAVNYN010271411.1 coordinate 2,735, forward strand.
TTATCGTTTAATTAATTGTTTGTTTTAATTTATTTTAGAGATGTATATGTGTTTCTCGTACAATGCACATGTAGATTAGCTAGTTTTATATAGTAGTGATTTATCTTGCATATGAACAATGTGAATTAATTTCAACATTGTTACTTAATTTTCATCATTCATTCATTCAAAGATATATATAATCTTAAATATTACTAATTTGACTACTGATTTGACAACGGCTCATTTATAACCACAATTTTAAATTTTTATTAAATCTACACTATGCAGTTAGCACACTCTATGATGTCCTTTGGACACCATGTTATTGTGTCCAAATGACAGTGTGGAATCACCTATTGGGTGTGTTAGGTGATGGGTCCCCCAATACACCCAATGAATAATTGACATGCTATCTTTTGGACACTATAGAAGCACCGCTACTCAGTTCACATTATTATAATTTCTTATTATATTTCAATTTGAATAAATAGCTTCAAATAGGGAAAAACATTTGGTACTCTACGAGTACCGTAGACTCAATACTCCACCCATTAGCTTTTTAACACATGTTATTGCATTGACCCACCTTTAATCCCTCCAAACCTTGGCTAAGGGAGTCAACCATCTTTCATTTTCCAACTAATTTTCCTTTTCTTGCTTTTTATTAATCATTAGAAATTATTGTGAAACTAAGGATCTGTTTAAGGATTTTCATGTGAAATTATTGTGTGACGATACACATTTTGGTCCATTAATCATCAGTTCACGTGAATATATTTTTGTACGACGATATACATTTTGGTTCATTTTATTGAATTCAACAAATCACCGTAATCAAAATAGTCTTTTTTCTTCGGACATGTAAATGCTCGAATCACGTTTCTTGTCATTATTTAAGTTAGTATGAACGGGAAAATGTTTGAACCACATTTCTCGTCATGATTTGAGTTAGTCGAAAAAAGAATATTTTAATAGATACAATTCAGTAACACGTGAATATCTAGGCACGACTAAAGGATAGAAAATAAAGGAAATTGACGCTATAACATATAGAGGAGAAAAATTCGCTTAAAAAAAGGAAAAGAATCATTTGTAGAAAATAAAAAAAGGAAAATAAATTGGGAAATGGAAGATGGTTGACGCGGTTAGCCAAAGTTTTGAGGGGTTAGTTACATATCAGCTCTTGAACTACTTTTTTTAGTCATTGGAATTTCTCTCTCTAGTTTTATGCTCTCTCATTCTGCCTGATTCTCTTGCTTCCTATGGAGGAGCAAAACCCCCCTCCGGACGGTGGTCCACCGTCTGAAGCCCAACATCCTAACCTCGTTCACCTTGATCCGCCTTCCAGTGGCCCATCTGTCCCTTCTAAACCCCCTCGCGCCACTGCTAGACTCCCCCTTGAGGCCCAAGTTTCGTCGACAGTCAATTGACCCTCCTTCTTCGGCCCTGCCAACCTCAAATCATCCCCGCTCTCACCATCCCAAACCCCCACTTACAAATGAATCCCCCCTCGAACCCAACCTTCTGAGTCTGGCAACTATCAGGAACCCTCCTCTATTCCCAAGCAAGCTACCTTCTCTAATGTGGTGGATAAACAACTCCCAGTTAAATTTGAGTTTCCTCTTCTTGAGGCATCCTCTTTCCAAGGTGAACCAGGCTGTTTTTTCTTTGAAGAGCTACTTGACATCCTTGAAACCCCTTGTAAGTTTGTTTTAATTGGGAAATTCTCACACTTCAGACCAGCTATGGATCTTATTTGTGAAGCTTTCCTGCATTTGGACTTCAAAGGACATTTCATTGTCGGTTTGTTAGATTCTAAACATATTATCATTCACTTTGAACTTGAAGTTGATTATCTAAAAATTTTCCTCACTCCAACTTGGTTGATTAAGGGTTGCACTATGCGGGTTTTAAAATGGCATCGAAACTTTGACTCGTTAGTTGGGTGCCATGTGGTTCCAGTTTTGGTCACTCTCTCTGGTTTACCTTATATATTCTTTCAACATGAGAATGCCATCTGTTCCATCGTTAGATCCCTCGGGCACCCACTGCAAATAAGATTCGTCCCAAACATTGGTAGAGTTTGTGTGGAAATTGATGTGTCTAAACCGCGTCCTTTTAGAATTTGGATTGGCATGGGTGAATCCGGATTCTGGCAAAAGGTTTACTATGAAAACCCACCTTTATATTGTTCTCACTATTTTCACTTAGGACATGGTATTGAATCTTGCCTGTGGTTCAAAAAGGTGCAAAAATGAAAGGATATTCTAAAAGATGATGGTGTTGGCAGTTCAGGATCAAAAGATACAGTAGAAACATTGCAGAGTAATGAGACCAAAAAGGACTATAGTCAGCCAAAAAATCAGTACCTTGAAGGAAGAGAACTACAGAATACTAAACATGGAGAACAATCAAGGTCAATCTTTGCTGATGGGACTGGAGGGAAAGAGCGGGGACATCAGAGGGAAGGAAATGCTCAGGAAAATTTGAAATTCAAAGTGGTACAAGATGGCCTCTGCCAACTAAGAGATATCCTAAACAAGCAAAATCCTTCCAAGTCTAACAAGCCCAAGGAAATCGTCAAGGCCCAAACCCAAAATAAAGCTGACCATTATATCCCAACTCAGATCCAGGAAGAAATCTGTAGCCCAAGCCCCAAAGTTAAACAAAAGTCCTGGCTAAGAAAAGTAAAGCCCAAAAAAAGAAAAAAAAGACGGTCAACCCAAAAATCCTGCAGCTTGGGCTTTAGTGCCATATGAACAACAAGCCCAAGGGAATTCAGTGAACGATCAAGCCATCGTCCCTATTGAAAAAGAAGCTGATCCCAACCCATTCGAACACTTGGCTGATCTTGAGGAAAATGTAGAACCAGGAGAGATCATCGAGAGGAAAACCTTCTTTGATAAGCTAGAAGACTTTGAGAAATTCCAGGAATTACTTGATGTACTCCAGAGAGGAACGAACAGTATCTACCCGTTTGATGAAGAAATGAGCAGTGAAGGATAGTGGTACACTGAAGTTGAGGAGGAAGAAGACTCTGATTCATCAGAGAACAAAGGTTACCTATAATCAAACAAGTCAATATGATTAATACACTGGTTTGGAATGTGAGAGGCATCGCTAAGAAAAATTCCAAAAGAAGAATTAAGGCTCTTCTTTGGTAAATACAAATCTAATTTGTTGGTCATTATTGAGCCCTTTGTTGACAGTTAAAAGATTGCTGCTTTTGGGCAGTGATTAGGCTTTGAGAACTTCATGGAAAACCTTACGGGCAAAATTTGGGTTATGTGGAAAAATGATCTGGAGTGCAATGTTATCTTTAATGGAGAACAACACATTTATATGCTGATTCATGACATTGGTTCAAATAAATCAAGCTTTTTTACTGCTGTTTATGCTAGTTGTTCCTACATTAGACGTAGATTTCTTTGAAACAACTTGCGGAGTTTTGCTGACTTGATTAAGGGACCTTGGTTTGTCGCTGGGGATTTTAATTATGTTCTAAAGGCCTTTGACAGAAGTGACAGGTGTATCAAACATCGCAGACCTCTCGAGGATTTTGAGGAGGCAATTGGGGATTGTGAGCTTAATGAGATTGGCCAGCTTGGAGATAAGTTTAAATGGTCCAATGGAAGGCTTTGGGAAAAGTTGGATAGAATCTTTGGTAATACAGAGTTCATTGCTGCTTTAGACACCTTCTCTGGTTATGTAACCGCAATGGATTAGACCAATCTCCCTTAATTCTGGTGCACAATAAAGCTTCTTAGGGAAGACCTTCTTCTTCCAGATTTATTAATGCGTGGACCAAACACCACTCTTTTTTTGGGTGTGGTGCAGAAAAATTGGGAGTTACCTATGCAAGGAAGTGGAATTTGGGTGCTGTGGCATACGCTTATTAGACTGAGAACAGAGCTAAAACAATGAAATCAGAACATTTTTGGTAACATTTTCTCCAGGGCTAAAGAAGTTGAATGCTTGGTCGAGGATTTGCAGGATATTTTTGATGCTTCCCCTTCTAAGGAAAATCGAAGCCAATTGCATAAGGGCCAAGCTATCCTTTTCAATGCCTTAGCCGTGGAGGAGGACTTTTGGAGACAAAAGGTAGCTTTAAACTGGATGAAGGCTGGGGATAACAACACCAGATATTTTCATTCAAAAGTACAAAGCCAAAAAATCAAAAGAAGAATTACGGCTATTAAGGATGGTCACCAGGTTGTTGATGACCCCAATCTTATTAAAGAATCTGCTACTAGATACTTTCAAAATCTTTACTCTGAGGAGCAGTGTCACCATCCTGAAGAGTTCACAGCGGGCATTGAAGCGTGTATTACCCCAGACGAAAATGATATGCTCTTGAATGCTCCTTCTGACAGTGAGATCAAATATGCCCTCTTTGTATGCAAAAAGACAAGGTTGTGGGTCCAGATGGTTTTGCCGCTCATTTCTTCCAAGTATGCTGGGACATAGTTGGGCTTAATGTGTGCAATGCTATTAGGGATGTCTTTGCTGGACAATTTTTTCCTCGATTCTTCTCTAACACTACTATTAGCCTGATTCCAAAGAAGTCAAACCCTAAAAGTTGGAAAGATTTTAGACCAATCAGCCTATGCACTGTTTTTAACAGGATTGTTTCTAAAGTGATCTCTTCCAGACTTTCTGGTATTCTCCCCCTTATCATCTCTTCAAATCAATGTGGCTTTTCCCTCAAAGAGATAAAGCTGATAATATCCTGTTTACCCAAGAAATGATCACTCAACTTGATAGAAAGAATCGAGGTGGAAATGTTATAATTAAGATTGATTTGGAGAAGGCTTATGATAAAATACAGTGGAGCTAGCTCTTTAGTATTCTCAGTGCATTTGGCTTCGACTCAAGATGGATTGCTGTCATTAACAGATGTATTTCTTCGTGTTGGTTCTCTATTCTTCTCAATGGGTCTGCTGCTGGTTTCTTAGGTGACCCACTGTCACCTAGTTTATTCATCATTGCCACTGAAGCTCTATCCAGAAGATTAAATCATATGGTCTATACTAATCCTAGCTGGAAGTACTCTATTGGAGGTAAGTGGATGGTTTCTTACCTTGCTTTTGCGGATGATCTTATGATTTTCTGAAATGGTTCTAAAGTTTCTATTGTTGCCATTAATAAGCTGTTTAAGTCTTATAAAGGGTGTTCTGGTCAAACGATTAATAGAAGAAAATGCAGTGTTGTGTTGCCTTCCAAAATGCCATCTAGTCAAAGAAATTTCATTTGTCACACCTTGGGCTTTAATTTAGAAAGCTTTCCTTTTACCTACCTAGGAGTTCCTATAATTAAAGGTAGGAAGAAGATTTGTCATTTTGATAAACTGGTGCAAAAAATTAAGAATAGAATCTCAGGGCTAGAAAAGAAAACCTTATATACTAGGGGTAAGTTAATCCTGATCAAAAGTGTCCTTACTACCATGTCGATTTACCTACTCCAGGTTTTACTTCCTCCAATTGCTGTTTTAAAAAAGATTGAGAGGCTTTTGGCTAGGTTCTTTTGGGGAGACTCTGAGCAGGGTGGTAAAATTCATTGGTCTAAATAGGTTGGATTATGTAAACCCACTATTGAAGATGGTGTTGGAATTTGTAGGATGGAGTGGTGTTGGAATTCGTAGGATGGAGGACTCTGTTCATAGCTTTAGTGCTAAATTATGGTAGAAATTCAGGCAGCAACACTCTTTATGGGCTCAAATTATCAAGGATAAATATTGCAAACATCAGCACCCTGTGAATTTCACCCCCAAAAATCACCACACTTACATTGTCAAACAGATTTTCAATGGTGCTAAAGTGGGTGAACCGTTCATTGCGTGGAACATTGGGGGTGGTGAATGCTCCTTTTGGTTTGATTGGTAGGTTGGTGATAAGCCTCTTTACTTCAAATGTGCACAAAACCTTACTACTGCCAATCCTCTTAGTAAGGTTAATGAATTCTTTGACAATAGAGGTTGGGATAGGGAGAAGCTCCTCAATGTGATCCCGGAGCTAATGGTTAAGGAAATTATGAATATCCAAATTAGCCTAGGTGCGGATGACATAATTTGGACCCCCTCAAGTCTTGGGAAATTTCAAACTAAGGATGCTTGGAACAAAATTAGGTGTAAGCACACTAGGCAAAGGTCATGGGCCATCATTTGGAGTAACATCATTCCAAAGAAGATTAGCATCTTCTGTTGGAAGCTTTGGCATGGGTGGATTGCTGTTGACTCTCTGATCCAACAAAGGCTTCAAATTTCTATTGTCTCAAAGTGTCAATGCTGTGATGCGTTTGAAACTAGTGAGCATATTTTCTTTCAAAGCCCTTTAGTGGTTTCAGTTTGGAATCATTTTTTCAAAATCTGTGGCATTTCTCAGTGTAGAACGTATTCTCCTAATATTATGTTGATGCACTGGTACTTCTCCACTAAGTTTGTTGCCCCTCGTCAGCTCCTACCTACCACCCCCCAATTAATTCTCTGGTACATTTGGATTAGTAGAAATAAGGTTAAGTTTCAAGAGATCCCTATGTCTACTCAACACATCATTGAGAAGGTTGAAATGCATATGTTTATGTGTCATTAAGCTGGTCTACTTAAGGAAAATTTTTGGCATAAGAAACAGCTTACAAAAAATTATTTCACTATGAATCAAAACTGGTTTAAGCCAAAATTTATTGTTGTGAAATGGGCTAGACCTGAGGCTGATATGTTGAAAATGAACACTGATGGAGCTTGGAGTAGCTCGGAAGGATCTATCGCCATTGGAGGTATTGTTAGAAATCATGACGGGCAGTACCTCTTTGCTTTTGGATGCTTCCTCGGTAAGGGAACCCCTCTTGAAGCTGAAATTATGGCCATTGTTGCTGGGATTCAAATCTGCAAGTTGAGAAATATTCCTATAAAGTATGTGGAATCGGATTGTACTGAAGTTATTGATATTCTCAACTCAAAAAAGAAAACACCATAGAGACTAAAGCATATTTTTGAAAATGCTAAAAGAGAATGTCAAGAAAGCAAAGTCACCCTTAAGCATACTTACAGGCAAGGAAATATGGTTGCTAATGCTCTTGCAAAGAAAGGCCTTCTAGATCATCAAAATTTTTTCCTGCGAGAAGGGGAGATCTCGGGTTATATGAAAGGTTTGGTTGTCATGGATGCTATGGAGATCCTATCTATACGGACTCAACATGAACCTCTCTATTCCTTTGATACCCTACCCCTACACTTTGACACGTAAGAGCATGATGTCTAGGGAGAAAAATTCAGTCTCACTACCCTCTCCTTT
>CAVNYN010271413.1:0-14945 GCA_963692815.1 Nyctanthes arbor-tristis
TTGATCTCCAGAGGTTAAAAGTTTTAAGGGTCTGAGTTAAAATGTTAAAGAACATAAAAGAGAGGACGTATGGAGTCTTGCCTACACGACGCTCTTCCGATCTGTGTTGTGGGTTATTGCAATTTTTTACAGTCGTGTTTGGGCCGTTGTTTGGTTTGTGACTACATATGGCGTTTAATCTAACGTTTTGGTGCTTTCTAATCCTTGTATATTTATTTTAAATGATTTTGTTATTTTTCAAGATGGTGGCTAGTTTGAGAACCTCATTTGGGTTCCATTTTAAGGTCAATGTTCTGAAAGGAAAAAGTAGCTCAGTAGTCAAGTTTTTATATTTTGAATATTTATCCTATCAAGTAATATTTGTCTGTTGACAGTTTTTAGTGATGTTGGTGGATGATTGTCTTCAGTCTTACTCTTTTTGGGAAAAGGATGTAAAAAAGGTGGCCCTAAAAACTTAGGCATTAAAATTTACAATTACAAAGAACATTTTCAATGCATAGTTCAATTTTAGAGCTAGCCATTTGGTGCCATAAAGTTCCAACGGTTGACGTGGACGTGGACCTTGCAGCATGTTTATTTTTTACTTGTTAAATATTTTAGTAGGTTTGGTGCTAAGCGCCATAAGGTGGCGACAGCTGGCCTCAGATTGTTTTTGGTTGCAATGCATTGTATGAATTGTCATGTGTGAAAATTTTCTAGCACTTCTACGTCCCATGTGCTTCATAGATGCATACAACGCGACATGCATTCATGCACCCATACTTCTCCGAAGTGCAATGTACCCGCTAATGTAATGTATTGATGTCTAAAGTTGTTTAGGATCTGTAATGACAACCTGTATTCCCCTCTCGTTTGTGAAGCAGAGATGCGGACCAAAATCACTGGGTATATATAGAGAGAAGCTGAAGAATTTTAGAGAGAGAATGCACAAGTCAACAACCATTTTGGTGTTAACATGTATCTATGCGTTGCTTCAAATCATAAGATTTTTAGAGTGAATGAACTGACAAGTTTACTTAATTTATATTCAAATCATATTAATGTTTATTATAAGTTATAATGCCACTATATGTTGTATGCTACACTAATTTACCTGCTAATATTTTTTTATTATAGTTTTTACAAATCTGTGTACTTCCCGTGCATCTCACGAGTAGAATATCTAGTATTATTTGACATCTCTGTCTGTACCTGTACAATATATTTCAAGTGTTAATCCTGTCTATTATTAATTTTAACATACTTCTCTTTTCTCACAGAACGGTGCTTAGAGCTCTTCTCGAATGAGGAAAAAAGCCAAATTTGGTTATCCCCCCACCAAATCAAATAGCATGGGGAGATTCATTTTGAAGGAGAAATATGTAAATTAGCGCCCTTCATTTACTCATTTTCCCTTCGCATTAATATAATGCCCTCAGACATTATCTTGTATTAAGGTATTTTTTTATCAAGGTTCTGTGTAATTATACAACGATAATAACTAACGTTTCTAAGGATTAAAGGAACTTTGTTCAACTCAATTAATACAATGTAGTAAAATAAGAGTAGTTCCAAAAGCGACATGTATTATTATTAGATAATAATAATTCAACATTTTAATCCTAGAAAAAGATTAAGTAATAATAAACAAAAAAGTCACATCAAATTTAGGTTGTTTCTTCAAAGGCATCACATCTTTTGTTGCGTTCCGGAAATCAATTCTGGTTTCAAATTAATAATAATACCTCACTTCAATAATTCTCTGGATGATTAGTGTTACAAGGTTTAAAGTATGTAAGATCAAGGATTTAACCGGAAAAAAAAGGTACTTTAAGAGTGCCAAATTCTAACCAATCAAGAACACACATAAATTTTAAGGGCTCAAATAAAACAACAAATTAGGACCATGAATTTATATATGGGTTTCTTGAATGGCCAAAAATATCAAGTTCAGTCCTAAAATATTAGAGTTTTTCATGTACCACTTCATTTTCTAGAAGGCATTAGCATATTGGGCGGTGGTAAGCCACCCGATGAAGTGATCACTGTCCATTGACGGGTCAAACCACCTAGGATAGGGATGGTTCGCATTCCTCCATTTTAATATTCAAGATTCCATTTGAAATCATTAATGTCAAGCAATTTCCATAAAATTTAACACTGAAATAGAGCTCCCCAATTCGTTGAACAAACAGGCAAGCTAAGCAGATCCATTAATAAAGCAGGTCCTATCTAGTGTAGACAGTAAAACAAGGTAATTCTGTTTCAAGGTGTACGTATATTTTTTCTCCTAATGACAATAAACCTGCATAATCTTGAACCCAAATGAATCCTCTGACTGTATCGTTAACATTAATCTAATCAGCCTCGATCTAGCATGTCTACTAAGGTCATCCTTCTCGGGAATCTTGGTGGCAATCTTAAAAACATAGCATCTTCAATCTGAATAGGCAGATGTGTGGCAACAATGACAATTCCACCCTTCTTTCTATGATCCGTAATTATGTGTTCAAGCAACTTGACACCATCATCATCTAATGCCACTGAAGGCTCATCAAGCAACCAAATAGGCCTATCGATAGCCAATAGCCTTGCAAGTTGTAACCTTTTTCGCTGGCCCATCGAAAGCATTCTTGCTTTCTCTTTTGCTAATCTCCCGAGCCCCATAAACTCTAGGGCAGGCAGAGATCTTCCTTGCTTGCCTTCAAGAACTTCAAACCACTGAACGTTGTCAAGAACTGTATGGCTTTCTTTTACCGCATCTTTGAGAGAGAGCCAATTAAGCTGAAGTTTATACTGATGGAAAATGCCTGATTGAGTAATATTATGGCCATTCCACAGTATCTCACCAGCTGATGGTTTGGAAAAGCCAGCCAACATTCGTAAGAAAGTTGTTTTTCCTGATCCATTGGCACCTGTTAGCACGAGTGCTCCTCCATCATGGACGGATACATTCACATGGCGAAGAATTTGTTGAGCATTTCTCATGCATGAAACATTGTTCAGAAGAAGTCTAGGAAGTGGGGGTCCACGCATGGGCAAATGGGATCAAATTAAGTTTCTGCCTGGAGTAGAGTATTGCACAGAAGATCCCAAACTCAAGAGAGAACACGGATGCTGCTTTTTCCACTACTAGAAAACCAGTACATCAAAAGCTTCCAGCAGCACATACACAATTTCTAGCAACTGTCAACAGGACATATAAGATTGAATTAGTTATTTTCATTCCTGAAACTAATGACTGACAGAAACTTTATGAAGATATTGATGCAAGGAATTATTTGCATTCAAACAAAATGCCACTTAAAATGTAGATCCCGTATTTATCGAAATCAACATCTAGCAGTTAAGATCACCTAAACTCTACATGATTTAACCTATGAACCTCAAATACACATGTTGTCTAAGAAGTGAAAATTAGAAGAATATTCGAGTATATTTAATCAATTAAATAGGGATGGCAATGGGTCGTGGTGGCTGCAGATTCATGCCCCATACCCTGCTTGAAGCGGGGCAGGATCCGGGGGGGTTTGTGGGGCAGGAAAAAAATGCCCCGCAAACCCTTTTGTCTAGAAATTTCTTCAAACACTTGAATGTCAGAAAAGAAAGTTATATATCCAGATTCATCGTTTTATCCATACTAGTGATGCTACGTGCTGTGTTTATTGTTTTGTATTGTTTTGCACAGATATGTTGTGATTCCATCACTACATGTCATTGAAAAAAAAAAAAAAAAAAAGAAGAATTCTGGTTAGTTAAAGCTAAAATTATATATATTCCATGCTGAAAATGGAGCGAAGAACGAGATTACAATGGTAAAACTTTTCATAACTTGATGACATAGCTAATAATTCTATTAAACAGTGAACTAATTATCATCACAATAGAACAATAATTCAATTAGTTTAGCAAGCCTATAAATTAGAAGCATCTGAACGATTTTTTTTTTCTATTTGTCATTACAATCAACAAAATTCTTATGAATTAATACTTCGATAGATTTACATTTTTGCCCAACAAGGGACTACTTGAATATACTACATTAGAGTTTTAAGGGAGAAAGTAGCAGACACACTAAATTGAAATCCAAATCATGAAAGTATGATTTGAAGTCCAATTTCAGCTACTACTTTGATACAAAATGGCAAATTACAATTATGTATCTACATTTAGTGCCAAAGTAAAATGATAAAACTAAAAATTCAATTACCACAAAGGATACAAGATACCATGTGGCTAACTAAATTCCATGAAGTTGTTAAACGATTGGTCTATCACAATGTAAAAGTATTTCTTGATCATAAATGAATGGATGAAAAATCAAAGGAAAGAAGAGAAAAGAAAATTGCAAATACAGCTTAGCCACAATTTCGGAATGGTATGTAACTTCCAGCAGCTCTTGCAGAAATAGTTGTATATGTAGATAAGGCTAGAAACAGCAAAAATCAACACTGATGCACATCTCTCAGCAGTAGGATATGGATTTAGATTGTACGTAGTAGCATTTTCAAAGAGCTCATCACGGTCTTAAAAGCTCTTTAAAATATTAACACATCCTCAAACAGTTAAAAGAATAAACAAGAAGTTGCCCAAAACATTGCACCAAATGAGTACCAATTGACATCTAACAAGCACAAAAGTATTATATGGTCCAACAAAACTGTTCTTCTCTTTGGATTATGTTCCTAAATAGCCAAAAAAGTAAAGATTGGATGGCATAAATGTTTCAACATTAGATATGAAACATCCACTGATGAAACAAACAAGCCTTATACAAAAGAGTACAATTATATATCCCCCTATTATAATAATAATTACTATTATTATTATTTCCTTCGGTCAATTGTTCTTGTAAATATTCTCAGATTTCACACAACTTCTGTGGGTTGATGAACAACAGAATAAGGAGATAGAACCAAAGCACTTTCCAATGTCAAGTTTTTGTTTCATTTTAACAGAATGCTAAAAAAATATTTTGCAGGTCCATAAAACAAAGTATATAAACAAAAGAATTCCATTAGAAGAACTGGATTTTGAGGTCAATTAAATAGTAAAACAGGCAAGCCAAGAACCCTAAAATTAGAACCAAAAGTAATGGGAAAAGGAAACCAAAACAAAAGGGAGGAAAAAGGAAAATAAATCTACCAGTAAATGATCGTGTACCAGCCTGAATCAAACAAGAAAACCCCAAAATTAGAGTTTGATTTGGAGACTCCTTTGCTCGTGCGTACGGATTTGTAGTTCGATCCTGTGGAAAAATACAACTTGCAGTCAAAAAACCAAAATCAAAGCAGAAAAGGAACCAACCAATCAAATTGCAATGTCGAACCAAAAAGAAAAAGAGAAGACCTCAAAGAAATGGGAAAGATGGAGACAATAAAACGATAGAAAGAAAGAAATTTCTTGTATTAATGCCTTTTTCACTTCCAGATTTTGAAACTGGACGCTTCGAAATTGAAAACGTAACTAAATAAGTAGGAGTTCTGTGGATGAACCATGTTGTCAGAAAATGGAGGAAAAATGGTTGCTGCGGCAAGATTTGTGAAAAAGAGAAAGATAAGGGGCAAAATTGGAAGAGTAAAAATGGTCAACTATGGGCCTCACTTTTCACTCTTAACACACACAATATACATTAGAGAAAGTAGGGATGCCAAGTAAAAAAGGGTGAATCTAGCCGGTGTATGGCTTGCCTATTTCTTTTCTCTAAGCTTAGCTCACCAATTCACTACTTCGTGAACCAAGTTGATCACTAATCGCTTGCATATATGATATATCCCTCTTTATCTTTGTTGAGTTTATCATTGTTTATCAGAGTCTACATATCAATTTTAAATGATAAACAAATTTGAAATACAGATTCTTTCTGTTTTTACATTTGTTAAATAAATATGTGTTCTATTGGTCAAACACGACGAATCGAGGTGAATCCAAAAATTGAGTACAACTATTGGCCAATATGTTACTAAAAATCAGCCCTATGCCTTTTAAATTGTGACTGGTGTGAATGAGTGATAGTTACCTAGTAACCTCTTCTCCCCCACTCTAGCAATAATGTCACACATTCATGAACAGTCTAATCAAATCTCATATATGAACATGCGGCCTATTGAATTTTTCATGTCAACGTCTTAATTATTAAAATCCATGTTTTTGCACAATTATCAATTTTTCAGCCAAAATTTCCATAATTTAATGCCAAACTTATTCACATAAGTTCTATTGCTTCCCCTTGAATTGGCTCGTGTCGTGATTCCGTGTGTGGATACATTCATGCATAGATTTATTAAGAAGAGTCAAGAACTTTCGAGCAATTTATGATACAGTTGGTTTTAGAATATTTTCGTTTCTTTGTTTACTTTTGGATTTTGAAAATTTAAATAATGCACATTGGGGAAAAAAGGAAAGAACGAAAAAAAAAAAAAAGAATTTGACATTAGGGAAAACTTCAGTCCAAATTTGCATTCTTTAGTTCTCAGCCCGTCATTCTAATGAAAATAATACAATGATTACACGTTACATAATAATAGAAGCCTACGGAACCTGCCTATATTATCATTTACCAAAAAGTGAATATGGGACAAGCACTGTTAATTGTTTAATTAAGTTAAACAATTTTTCTCTACTAATTATTAGAATTAGGGCCAATAATGTTTAAAATATACAATGCTTATTGCTTCCTGTCATCCCTTAAAGGGCATTCAGAAGACCTATATCAAATCAGGAAGAATAGTTCCATATATCTGATCACTGAGTGAAACAATTATATGAATCTGCTCAATACTATTGCCGTTCCTATGTTCTACTTCCAAGTTTCTTCACCACACTACCATAAGAACAAAAAAAAAGGATAGAAAAGAAATTTAATCTGGTAAACCAGTATCCAGCAGAATCATGAACCCAAATCAAAACGCAAAACCGAAGGCAAATTAGGATTTGGATTGGAAGAAGAAACAAAGCGAAGAATTAGATATTGAAATTTCAGCAATAGAACAGTTTATACACACACAAAATGAGAGAAGGAACTCATGAGGGTAGTAAATGGTAGCGGAGGGAGGTAACTGGAATGGAAATTGAAGCTTTCGGGCTACCCAGAAAACTTATATAACCATCAATTATGACACTTTGCCAATATCTGGACTCTATCATATGGATCATTCTTTAGATTTATGAAGTAACAAAATATGAAAACATACATTGAAGAAAAAAGATTCCAATTTACATAGGACAAGGGCTAAGAAAATATCTTAGGAAAAATGCACGAAGGGGAGTGTAGAAGAAGTATTTTGAACAAGTTTTATATGCAAAAGGATCTCTCAACAAATCAAAGAGAAAAAAAACAATGATTCCTCTACATTTTAGAAGTGGTAACAACATTGAAAAGTAAAAAGATATTATTTTTCATGAAAATATATAATTCCTAAGGGAAAAAATAATTATTATATACCTTTTCAGAGAAGGATGGTCATCCCTTCAACGCTTTTGGTACTTCTCCTTGAACATATATCCAGAAAAACTCTCTTTGTTTCTAGCTTTGTACTACTGAAATGCATTCAGTTTTCTTCAAGCTTCGCTACCTCTAAAATTTTTTGTGCGTGCTTCTTTTCCTAGCATCAATACTATACTAATCTACTTTCCCTCTTCTACACTTATTTATATGCCATTACAACAAAAAGAATTAGATTTACAGCTATTCTGTTAAGTCGTAACTCATCAAACAATTGCAGCATTTATAAACAAGAGAAAAATAACACAATAGACATAAAGATAAACAAATCAGCACATATGTTTAGAAATACTGACACGTTTACCGAGGAATGCAATAAAAAATTTCGGACCTTAAACAGCAATGCAGGTGGCCGGAGAGAGGGGGGGAAGGAGCAGCAACAAGCAACGGAGAAAGAGGGGAAAAAGGAGCAGCAACCCAGTATGAGAACCTTCAAGGAGAAGATGGCGAGCATGTCAAAACCCAATTAATCGACCCAACCATATTCTTGAATGGCTCTACCAAAAAGAACAGAAAAGGACACCAAAATCGAGCACAAAACCCACGAAATCGAAACGGGAAACTCACAAATCAACACCAAAATTGACCACGAAAACCCACAAATCTAAAGGACAGCCCATACCTGCCTAAAAATCGAAGACGCGTGACACTGGAGAACACAGTCGGAAGTCGTCCGTTGTTGAAGCTTCGGATCAGTGACAGAAAGAGACGAACGTATACAGACACACTCTTGACAAGGTGAGGGTTTTTGTGGCTACCAGTCAATCTCTTACTTTTGCAAAACCAAAGAAATAAAAATAGAAGGCAAAAAACGTAAACCACAAAATTTGGGAGACAATGCTAGAGGACAAAATAGTGTTGACGATGCGGCCCGCAATCACCTCTTTTATTTATTATTATTATTATTATTATTATTATTATTATTATTATTACTAGTGAATGCACATGCGTTTTATTTTTGACTTCAATCCGCACGGATTGTGTCAGCATGAAGGTGAAATATTTCCATTGATTTGCTTGACTTGGATATTCAATTGCTTAGATTTAAATAGTCCGGAGAATGACTTGAGCATATATATCGAAGAGATGGACAATCCAACCTGACAACTAAAACCAGCCCAAATAACACATTTGTAGAAAATATAGGTGTAATATTGGTCAAACCAATATTTGATCTATTAATTGAAATAAACACGGAAGTGTCAAAACATTCATAAGAGCATTAAAAATGTGTGCAAAACTTAAAAAGGCAATGATTGATGCAGATTAGTAGTAAGAAGGCAAATGTTTTACCAAATTATTCCATTTCCTCAAATATTACACCATGCGGATTAGTAATGAATACAAGGGAAACTTTAGTAATCTAATTTATCTAAAAAACAAATGAGAAGTAGCTGAAGTTTTAAAAATATCATACACATCAGTGCCCTAAAATAAATTAGGTGAGGGGGAAGAATTATTACTAATGCTTCCTTGCTGATACATGCATATCTAGTGTTCCGTAGTTGCTCTTTTGGAAATTTATGACATAAAATTAAGCTACAAAAGCAAAATTGATGTTCATTATTTATCTCTGCTTGATCACAGGAACATTCAATGCTATAAGATTCATGTCTCTCTTTCTGCTGAAACACCAACACTCGTGTTTTACAAATGATTAAGCAATAAAGTTTACTTAATCTTAAGCCCAATATAATTTGACAAATCAATAATTAGATCTTGAAGCAAAATAAAAACCAGATTATCTCATATTGAAATTAACAAAAAACATATCCTACTTCGGTCACCTCGGGAAGAAATAAATTCGCCATTTGAAGTGTCATTCCAATTTCAATATCAGTACATTTGCTCAACTAAGATGCTCTATTAACATGTATTGGAACAGAATAACATATTAAACATCATATAGATCACAAACGTAGACACTTGGACAATAACAAATAGAACATTCAAAAAACTGTTTGAGTTACACAAAATCCATTAATGGAGGTGAAAATTCCGGGAAAAGAAGAGAATGAAGAAGACAATTACCTCTAGTGAAAAATTCAAAACTGCGACTCCGAAGTTTATTATGAAATCTCAACTGCAAGCTTCAAAGAGAAGAAAACCATTTGATTCGAGACAAAATGAGATGGACTGAACAGATCCGAATGTAATTTAAAGAGTGGGGGATGAAAAGCTCCGAACCTAAATAAGTGAGAGAAGTCAGATCCCATGGTCAATGGACTTCCCGTAGTTCAAATTAAGAAATATGAATCCACAGATGCACAATTGTACTGAAATTAACATAGGAGTGCTGAAATATTATTTACCTTACTTTAGATTGACAACGCGTCTTCTATCATTTTCAAACTTTCTCTGCATCAATATTCTGTATATAGCTCTATATCAGATTAATGAAAAATATTTAGCACTTCTCGTATAAATGGAAACAATTTGAAAATTTCTACATTCAAACAAGAAGTAACTCATATATCAAAACAGTATCCAACATCACTCAAGCATTTACCAGTTGCAATCCTTGGCTATAAGAGTATTAGTACCTAAACTCTTGTTACATTGGCAACACCACTTTCAATTTCCTACCTTCTAACTATAAATAATCGATGCAAAATATGAATTATTTTAGAACTTACCATTTAATTGAAATATATAACCTATATTTCTGTAAGGGGAAAAAATACTTTTTAGATATTACTTATTCAATTATAAATTAATATATTTAAGCTAGCCAAACATGCACTTCAATTAGGACCATCGCTCGTAGTTATGTTATATTCTATTATTTAAAAATATTATTAAATAAAAACTCCAATCCGTATACAAAAAAATAATGCCTATAAAATATTAGAAATAAATGAAACGGGGTTCTCAGTGCCAAATAAGAAAAGCATATAATTTCCTGATAATTGCAAAAATAAATTCTCCACCAGAGGAAAATTTGATTTATACTGATTGAATAAAATAGAAACAAAAAAAGGAAAAAAAAAAAAGTAAAATCACCCACACATCAATTACAACTAATCCAACGTGGTGTATTTACCAAGTACAAAGAGAAGTGTAAGTTTGCAACTATGTTATATCAGGCAACGAAATTGTTAAATCAAATATAATAAATGTATGTTGAATATTAATATATAAATTCGCTAAACTTTAGGCCCATAGCATCTATGGACCACAACTGACGTGCAAATGTGCATTCAAATAGCAAAAGGCATATGGCATTTACAAACAAGACTATCAAGAATTTGCAATTTAATTCAAACCAAATTACTTACGACTAATACGTATCATTCGACAACTATATTATCATATTTAGTTGCAGCAACTACAGCTTTTGAGATTCTGCCAATGAGTGAGCTACGACAAAGCTTCTATGAGCAGGGAGTTGTATTAGTTGGTTGCATGGGGTTAAAATCGATGAGCTTAGCAAATTCAGATTGAGCGATAATGGAGATTGCTTCTCAAATAGAACATTTCAATAACTTCAAAATTATGATAACTTCAAATTGGAGATCATTCAAAGTGAGAAAATCATAATAAAGAACCTGATCCATTCCCCCTGACTGGATTCACATTCACAAGTAGAGGAAGCTCCTTCAGAAATACAAAATAATGAAATATAATGGGAAAAAGAAATAAATCCCTTTCGACTTGTTAGGATTAGCACATACTCAGTAAACACAATCAATTAATGGTCCAAAAGGGGACAGATAACTCTTGGTTTTGTTTACGTAGTGATTACTCTTTTCATCTTCAAGGTTTTGTACTGATTTTTTTGATATATAGCCCTGACAATTGAGAATTCAATGCAAAATTTTTTATTTCATGCACCAAGTTATTGCAAGAAATCAAAAAATATTATATTACTTACTTCATTCAAAGTGAACATACTAAACTTCTATTAGATAGAAAGCAATAGATCTACAAAACTCTCAAGAAATCATTTTACAGGTACAAGTTGGTGATGTGAAAATAAGGGAAAGGTAGAATAAATTTCTTGTATAAGTTGAGCCAAACATAGTTGCATTAGCTTAAAGGTGATAGCAGCAGAAGATATGTACACACAATAAAGGAAACTCATCAATGGAAGAAAAACCAATAGTGTGAAGGAGAATCTGAAGCATGCAACAGGGAAACATCTATTGCTTTTAATCTATACCAGCTGTTTTGTTTAGGTTCAAGAACAACAATTATGAGACATCTTCGGCAACATCAAATCACATAGTAAAAACTTTTCCACTAAATAGCAGGTAAACAAGAGCAAAAAATTATTATTTTTTAACTTCTGTATGAATAGGAAACTCCAAGATATGCATTAAATTGCACGGAAACTACAAGTAGGACAGGTAAATTTCTGAAATATATCATTATTTAAGGACCAATTAGAAAAGCTTCGCAACTGATCCTTTTTTGTTACATTTTTATGCATTACAAAATACAGAACTTTTCAAATATCTAATTCCTTTAATGAAAAAAGAAAGGGAAAGAAAGAAAATTTATCCAATACTGATGGCTTGTCACGTGTTCTAACCTAATACAATCCCAATATGCAGGAATCACCTCCAAAACAGAAGTAGAAAAACAGTCATGATTCAAAATAGAAGTAAACTTAATCCAAAATTCAGAGTGAAGTAAAAACATGATACTCAATTTTCCAAGAAGACACACTGTATCGAAGGCCATAACAGAAGTAAAAGTTCACTCGCTCACATATGGCAGGTCTTTATTAGGAATAGAAGAAGAAATTACAGATTTGAATATATAAGATAAAGAAAATTTCGAGTTCATTTTTCTATACAAAAAAGAGTAACTCCTCTCATCCTTCTCTTTCTGATTTGCCATAACTTCCACTTTGGGATGATTTACGCAGTGAACTCTTCTAAATCTATAGTTTTCTAGAGTCTGAATATGAATGCGCTAACAAAATGCAAAATGCAATCCAATATATAATTACATTTCCGATTTCCAGTTTCAATTTGAAGAGTAACAGAGCTTATAAACCAAATGCAATTTATATCCAACCCCCATTCTATTTTATCAAAAAATCATAAAGTCTCTACAACAGAGGTGGAATCAAAAAATGACAGACAACATTTTCTTATACCTTCATATTGGGATTAAAGTTGCGCTTACCTCAAGGTCCCTTTTAAGAAAATGGAAACCTATCCGTTCTTTTCCAACTACGACCACCAATCATTAACTAAAGAAAAACTTAATCAAATACTCATCAAAATTACCACTTGTATACATCTTTAACAATCAGCAGTACTAAATTCTAGTTCGCTACAACATTCTACCAAAACTCTTTCTTGTTTTCAGCTTTCACAACTACACATTCTTTTCAAAAATTTAACCCATAAAAGAATATGTTAATACAAAACAATTACAGATTAATTTTCTGATTCAACAAAGATCCATGAAGTCAAAATAAAATCATTGAAACATCAAAACAGCAAGTTTGTATTTGTTTGGAAACTTATCTGTTCTTTCCCAGCTACAACCACCAATCATTAACTAAAGAAAAACTTAATCAAATACTCATCAAAATAACAATGGCAGTATTAAATTCTTGTTCACTACACATTCTACCAAAACTATTTCTTGTTTTCAGCTTTCATTCACAACTACATATTCTTTTAAAAATTTAACACATAATAAAATATGATAATACAAAACAATTACAGATTAATTTTCTGATTGAACAAAGACCCATGAAGTCAAAATAAATCAATGAAACATCAAAATAGCAAGTTTGTATTCGTTTCACACAAAAAACTTACCTTCGAGAGAAGAGAAAATCACCTTTGCAAGACATTAGAAATAATATGAAATCACAAAATTTGGAGCAAAGAAGCAAAATATATGTAGAAATTTCAATGAATAAATTAAGCTGGAATAAACTCACGTAGTTTAGGAAGAAGAGTCCGGGTTTTCTATCTTGTCATGTTTTTCCTCGATTTCTCCCCGACCGTGACCTCTTAGGAAGAAAAGTCCGGGTTTTCTATCTTGTCACGTTTTTCTTCGATTTCTCCCCAACCGTGACACTATTTCACGGTCCAAAATCTGCCACAAAACCCTAGAAGCTAAAATAAAACCAAGATAAACTAACAATAATAATTAAAAACAAGTAAAATAGGAAAAATACCTTACCAACCCAACTCAAAATAGAGAAAATCGAAGCTTTTTTTTACCCTAATCGAGGAGCATGTACTAGAGAGAAAGAGCACAGGTACGAGAGAGATAGAGAGAGAGCAGAGGAGAAGAGCAAGTTGAAAAATTTGCGGTCCAAAACCACCCAGAAGAAAGCGGGATGGAGGAGTTGCGTACAGTGCTGGTAGAAAATCTATTTGAAAGAGGGATGGGGGAGTTGTGTATGGTGCTGGCCGAAAATCTGTCTGGATAGGGTGCTTGTGTCTACTGGCGGGGAAAAAAGGACACGGGGAAAATGGAATGGCATGATTCACAAAACGACAAAATAGAGACGACGGTGGAAAACGACGATGGGACCCATTACGAGCTCTTTTATTATGTTAGGATAGGATTAGGATATAGTAAAAGATATGTCTTCAACTCAACCAAAAAATAGAAATTGAAAGCCAAGAATAACCTCTGCTTTAATTAATATAGTTCTCTTTAGTACACCTTCACCATTGAAAACCCCAATAAAAACGAACAAAAGTTTAGGCAAAGAGAAAAAGAATGAATTTCACACACTTGAGGAAGAAATGAAAGGGGTTTTGAAAGAATCAGATTTCTTTAAATTATAGAAGCTAAAAACTTACAAATTAAAGATTTCAAGTTGAAATGGGCTCCAAGCAAAACTCTCATTTGTTCTATTGTCCAGGCCATTCTTAAGCATTGAAGATCCCACTCAAATTTGATATTGTCATTATAGGATTCATGTTGTGAGTTGGCACAATCAGTGGAGGGTAGAGCAGCGACGCACCAAAAAATATGGTTTAAAGTTCGCAGAGGACTGTTTCTAATGAATAGATCCTTCTAGTTGGACTTTTAGGTCCCTCCCCCCGGCCCCCCCAAAATCCTCTTGATATATGGATATTAAATATGATGGTAAAAATCGTTTACAATAATTTCATCTGGTGTAGTGGTGGTTATTTGGAGAAGGATAATTGACGGTGTGGGTTCGACTTCAGATTCTGTGGACATATTGTATTTTAATTTGTATTAAATAAAATACAAATATATTCTTATGGTTAAAAAAGGGGTAGGGGGTGCAGACCTATCACCGCCCCGCATGCAAGGCACTATACTCAAACCCATCCCAATCAATTTGGGGCGGGTTGATGGGCGGGTTTTTAGGCCTGATTGTCATTCCTACAATTAAATATAAGATGCATCTTTCGGTTGTTTGTATCGCTCCCTTTGTAGAAGTATAATGGATGCAGATTCAAGGCCATACCAATTATTTTAAAAGGATAAATCAACTTCAATAAACATA
>CAVNYN010271414.1:0-14643 GCA_963692815.1 Nyctanthes arbor-tristis
CACAATTCACCATCAACAACAATAAGTGCATTGTGATCACATACCATGGGTTCCGTGAAAATGTTGGCATCCAGAGACTAGTGAAAACCTTAAATTTAAGGATAAAAATTATATGCATATTGCTGTAAAATTGTATATCTTCGGAGACAAGAAGTTCATATAAAAGTGGAATGTAAAGTTTCACTTTCTATAGAGGAGCAACACAAGTATAAGATCTTGTGCAACTTAGTTGATATAGAGGTTTATCTTGTGACACGACGCTCTTCCGATCTTGAAAATGGTATGGAGATTCAATCCAAAATATAAGGTGAGCAAAACCAATTAACCAATAAACCTCCTCAATCCAAAATTCCTCATCCGACTTACAAACTACTCATCCAAAATTGCTCAATCCCTAAACCAAACCAATTAACCAATAAACCTCCTTAATCCCTAAACCAAACAAATTAACATAAACCAATAAATAAAAGTATAAAACCTCATCCAAAATCCAAAATTCCCCAATCCTCATAAGCCATACCTCACTCATGACGGATTGATCAGAGACGGAGAGGTAGGAGAGAAGCTGAGCACTAGCAGGCCGTAGACGTAGCAGGCGCCAGCAGGCCGCAGACGGAGTCGGGGAGAAGCCCAATAGCACAGAAGGCAGCAAGCAGCAGAAGGCAGCAGCGGCAGACGGTGGGATCACGGAGAGCAGTAGCAACGGCGGACTGGAGGACTGGAGGGCGGACTGCGGCCAATGTTAGGGCTCTAACTGATTTTTCAATTGACAATTGAAATTTTTTGGTTGGTGTAAATCGAACGAGGTCGTTTTCACTTTGTACCCAAAATATATATATATATATATATATATTTTTCAATCTAAATTTCCATAAAAAAATTTTTAGTTCTTTCAACCACAAAAAAACAAAAAAGGCAGTTAGGGCCCTTGACTTTTTTGACATTTAGGCCCTTAATTTCCAGCTTGGGCCCTGAAAACTTTAGAAAGAAAAGGCTAGTTGGATTTTGGGCCAAAGTATAACAACAAAAAATGGGCCCCCGTATGAGGGAAGCGACTTTTGGACGAGCAAAGAAAGGTGGGTCCCACATTAGCTCAGCAGCTTTAAGAGTATAATAATATAGATTTTTTAATGGGTCAATTTCACAAAAGGTCCACCTTTGAGTTAAAAATTGATTGGGTCCCCAACCTTTTTGTCGCTATCCTGGGTCCCCAACCATTTATAAATTCGCACGAAAGGTCCTTTTTATCATTATTTCGTCAACTTTTCAAAAAAATAACGATTATACCCTCAGCTTATTAATTTTAAAGACAAAATATTTAAAACTAATAGAAAATTTAAAAAGAAAAAAGAAAAAACCTAACCCAACCCCACCCCAGCCCACTCCCTCTTCCCTCGCCTCCTTCCAAAAACCGCCGGAAACAACAACAATTTTGCTGTTGTTTCCGACAGCCAAACTGGAGAGAGAAGTGGTGAATCCCCCAATTTGCTGTCAGAAATGGTAGCATTTTTGGGGCCCCCAAAAATGGGGAAATGACAGCATTTTACGACTGGGTGAATCCCTACTCTTTGCTGTCGTTTCTGCCGTTTTCGGCAACTTTTTTTTAAGGGGGAAGGAATTCACTCCTAATTTTTGCTGTTGGGAACAACAGCGTTTTGAGGGGTTGAATCCCTCCATTTATTGCTGGAAATAGGCCGTTTCCTGTAGCAAATGGAGAGGATTCGCTCCCTCTATTTTGACTGCCAGAAACGGCAGCATCTGATAGAGGCGAGGGGAGAGGGGAGGTGGTGGGTTTTTCTTTTTTTTTTTTAAATTTTTTTCTTATTTTTAATTATTTTGTTTTTAAAATTAATAAGCTAAGAGTATAATCGTCATTTTCTTGAAAAATTAACAGAATAGTGAGACATTTCGTGCGAATTTATGAAAAGTTAAGGACTCAGGATAGCGGAAAAAAAGGTTAGGAACCCAATTCTTTCTTAACTCAAACGTTGGAGACCTTTTGTGAAATTAACCCTTTTTAATTTAATTTCTTATATATTATTAAGTTTTATAGAAATATTTTTTCCAAATTATATATCGTTTAAACCGTCCCACTAATAGATATAACTTACCACTATTGATCACCGCCTATTATCTTCTCTTTTTTTTCCTCTTTTTTGTAAACCCTGCTACGGTTGTCCATATACTACCTTGAATCTTATTTTTTTCATTTTTTTAACCTTTAACTTCGTTTAATTGTTTTAATATTGGTTAAAACCACTAACTACCTTATTTACCGCCAAGTGCTATTATTTATATAGAATTACAATTTAAAACTGAAATTCATTCTTTTGTGGTTAATTATGTCTTCTATAGAATATATTGGTCTACAAATGATTCACAAGCTAAAATAGTTGTCACCAAGCTTAAGGGCTTGAACAAGAGTAAGTCGAATTTAATTATTAAAGTTTGAATTGTAAGAAATTTTATTATTCTGACAAAAGTTACTTTAATTTCCAGTATATAAATTGGTAAGTTTCAGGGAACTATTTTTTTTTCAAAACTTAGATTGTTTAAACTGTCTCACTGATATACGTAACAACCCAATATTGATAACCGCTCATTATTTTCTTCTTTCTTTTGGTTAAACCCACTACTGTTGTCTATATTCGACAATTTGAATCTCATTTTTTTCATTTCTTATTTTTTTAAACTTTAATTTCCTTTAACCGTTTTAATATTGGTCAAATAACAACCCATTACCTTACTAACCTCCAAGTGCTGTTGTCTGTATATAATTACAATCTAAAATTGAAATTCACTCTTTTGTGGTTAATTCTATCTTCTATAGAACATATTGATCTACAATGGCTTCACAAGCTAAAATGGTTATCACCAAATTCAAAGACTTGAACTAGAGTAAGTCAAATTGGATTATTAAAGTTAGAGTTGTAAGAAAGTTTATTGTTCTGACAAAAGTTGATGAAAAATACGCTTGAAATTTAGAAATGCTACTTGTCGATCTCGAGGTTACTTTTTGAAATTCATTTCTTATAATTTTTTCTTCCACACATAATTTTATGATTTTAATATAATTTTTATTATTCCTTCACCACAGGGAAGTAGAATTTAGGTGACAATTAATCCTCCACATATTTCCAAGTATAACAAACAAATTCAGGAAAACACACTACATTTCAAGTTTGTCGATGACTAGTAACCATGAAAATTTTGGAATGACTTCTTACGTTTACTGTCTCTGCTTTGTGGCAAGCATAACATAATCACAGTTGGATATAGGTCATTCCTATCGTTTGTTTTTAATTTCAAAACAGTTTCTGAAATTCAAAATATATCTTCTTCAGGTGCTTTTGGTCTATTTGGTATGATCATGTATTTTTTTTCAATACTAATTAATTATGTATCTAGCTATGTGTTTCTAATTATATTTTTTTATTTTGTTTTTATAGACTATTGGAAAGGTTGTCATCAAATATCCCTACAACATCATAAGTCATCTACGGAAGAAGTAATTTCAAGAAATGTCGAACGTGTTTTTTTAGATTATTCTTACTGCTAATAAAAGTCAAGGTTAATTTATAGATTTTAATTGTTCATGTTGTGCCCTCATTATTATCAATATTATTCAGTTGCTTACATTTATTCACGGAAGCTTTTATTTTATATTCCTCCTTCGTGATACTAATAACAAGGGACAAGACGTGCAAAACTAACAAGTTTTTTGTTTAAAATAATAATTGCAATGTTATTATATAGTTTCATAAACTCTTTTTTTGGGATGGGAAAAATCAAAATGACATTATAGTTAATCACCGAATATCTTTACAAAGTTGGAAATACTTGTAAACCTTCCCTGTCATTACAACATTAAGAAGTAGAGTCGGTTTCTTATTTCTTCATTTTCTTTTCGTGCACAAACGCTTTGCATAATTATAATTAAGTTACAATAAGGTGTAAAGAACACACGACAAGCTACACATTTTATTGCTTAACAGGCTAAGTCAAATGATTGGGAAGCCTTTATATTGAAAAATAGGCTTCCAATCGATATTAAAGTCACCCTTTCGATATTAAAGTCACCCTTTCACATTTATATTGCATACCAAGTTTTCCATATATATATATATGTATGTATATACCTATGTTTATATTTATTCTTGCAACTATTATCTTCTTGTTAAATTGCTATATTAAGAAAAGAACATAGATTTATCCATCATGAACTTATCAGGATAAAGATGAGCATGAGAGTAAGCACAAAAGATGTTAAGTTCATATGTAGTTCCCAAGTACATTAGCAACCACCAGACATATTCATAGTAACTCCATAAATCCGTCTCCACTACATGCAAGATTCTACTTCGGTCCGAGAAGATACTCCAATTTTTGGCTTGCCTCTCATATACATTGTAGTTGAACATCTACAAAATGAATTGAGTGAGTACAACGTACCCCGTGAGTAGTAAAGTCTTTTGATTTACCTCTTTATTACAAGAAATTCTTTTTAACCACAAGTTCAAGAAACATGGAATGCACAAACTTTTGAAAGCACAACAGGACCTGTAGCGCATTTAGGTTATCTAATTCCATTTCACTCATGACTATATATATTCAAGGAGCAATTTTAAGGAGACATGTAAAAGTCACATTCTCATGTGGCACACGTTCATTAGGTGATGATTACATGACTATTTTTTCATTATCCAATATAATTGTGTCACATATAAAATGTCACTTATTCATGTCCCATTTTCATATCCCCCTAAAATTTTTGATATTCAAGTGGATCTACATCAAAATCCCGATTGACCCCTATCGAAATTTTAAGCAAAGAGCAATACAAAATATGAAGCAATACACTATACTAATCATCACCTATCTTGGAATCATTAGATAACTCCTAATACGGAACAAAACAAAGTAAAGTCAATACAAGATGGGCAGTACATCAATTAGTGATTCAAATGCAATAAATTAATGTTTCTTGACATAACAATGCATCAAAGTTCATGTTTATGTTAAAACTCATGAATGTTCAAGGTAATCAAAACATTTGTTACTCACTTATTTGTCTTGTTCTTCCCAAAGATTTATTGGATAATTCTAAATATAAAGTGCCTTCCAAAACCTTGATATTTCTCAATCAAAGTGGTGTTTCAAGTTGGATTCTTCCTATATATGCAGAGGGCTCTTTTTCAAGTGCAAAGAGAGTGTTTTTGGAAGTTCTACATAGTGTTCTATCGCCCTTTCTATTTATGGACGGATTTCTCAGCTATTTTGAGAAAATCCTTGAGTTCCACCTATGAAAATCAAGCCAATTGTCCCTAAATAATTTTGAAATTGGCCAATAGAAATGAGTCCAATTGGAAGCTTGGGAAATCTTTGCCAACAAGAACTATGCCAAGTGTTCCTTAGTTTTCCTTCATGTGATTTTTTTCTAAGTGTACAAGTGCTTCATGTGGTTTATTCATTTATTACTCATGGAGTCCTCCTATTTAATGTGATCTTGCAATTAGGTTATTATGTTTTTGGGTCGTACTAATCAAATACCACATTTTTATTCTAGGCATCATTTGAGCAATGATCATTTTAACCGTATGGCCTAATTGACGCAAAATTCAAGTCGTTATTCACTCATTGTCAAAATAACGATTATGTCATTCCTAAAATTTTGCGGAATGTTACGGTTCGTTATTATGACTACTAATATGACAATATCAATATTCAATCGTGGACAGTTATACATAGTAGTGTCTAGAGTTATGAATCATACACATATGTAAATACTTATATGTGATAAAGAAATTAATAATGAGAAGTCAATTAATGAAATGATGAATTTTGTGTATAATGAGTTTTTTCAAAATTTTTTATAATATTAACAAAGTATTTATTTTTGTTATTTTAAAATACTACTTTGTTCATTATTTTACTCCTATGTTGTTTAATTTCCTTATGTTATACCTTGTCAACAAAATTTGACTGTACAATGCATGAGAGTAAATACTAGTAATATTAATAGGCTACCTTCCTCCAAATTGGAATGCTAAGTAACAATACCTTCCTCCAAATTGGAATGCTAAGTAACAATCTTTCATTCTCATTTCATTTCATGTTCAAAATCAAAATCTACCCCAGTAAATCAATAAATGCGTCATTCAGAAAAAAAATGAAAAAAATAAAGAAGTAAGTGTTATGAGACTTGGTCAACCTTTTCATAGATTGCACACTTAAACCACAAACTTAGTTATTTCGTTGCATATTAGTGTTCCATCTATATTTTTTTACAATATCATTCATAAAAATAGTACAAACAAATCACTTGATTTAGAATGCTTGTAACTTGCAAAAGCAAGGATGGTTACTCGTTGCACGTCTTGATGGTGTAAATACGACGCACCGAAATATTATAACTCTTTAGAACGTGTTTTCTGACTTTTAACATATTAACAGTCAAAATTCGTTACCATATTCCTTTATAAGCTAAAAATGTGATATAGAAGATCAGATTGTCGAGTGGATGCAAGCAGAGGCAGATGTAGAGGGGGGCTAAGGTGGGCTACAGCCCATGTCATTCCTGGCCCAGATGTATGTGGCCCTTTTTTTGAAATTATATAGTACAACCCGTGTAATTTCCAGCAGCCCATGTGATGAAACCCAGCCCAAAAAGAAAAATGCAACAAGCTATTTGTAATTAATAGTCCAGCCCAAAGGAATATCAATTTAATCAACTAAAAAAGTCCATATTGTCATATTGATTTTGGCTTCCAACGTCTCTGTTTGTTTCCTTTTTTCTTTTTCTTTTTTCTTCCATCTTCCTCCCAGTGTCTCTGCTTGCTCTCGCCTCTCTGGTGCTGGCAATTGAATTGAATCACACCTTTTGCCCCAGATTTCAATCTTCAATTTTTCCCAAATTATTTGTAAGAACTTCATCGAGCATTGTCTTTGAACCCTAATTTTGGTACACTTTATATTTAGATGGTAAGATGAGTTTGGTCCTCCCCCACCCCTATTTATAGTTAAAACTAATTTGGTTGTGATTATTTATTTGAATTAATAGTTAATGCAATTGAATTCCAGTTACAAAATTTCTAATGGGAATTAGAATTTGTAAATTGAACTAATTTGAATTATTTTTTATGTACTGATTTTTTATTTTTGTTATTTAAGTATGAAGATAATTTGATGGTACTTTACATTTACCAGTGATTTAAGGTCGTTAAAAGGGTCATATAATTAGTAATTGATACTTGATAATTTAGGTTGTATAGTAAATATTTACATTTTGGCCTTTTGTATGAGTTCCTTTTCTTTAGTTAGCCATTGGCATGATAATGTAACAATTGCCTATATATTTGGAACATGAGAATTGAGATTATAATTTTTAACTATTCACTTATGTACAAGATTTTCAATTGTCATTTAGTTATTTATTTATTTTTTATTTGTATATTTTAGGCTTTAGCAAACGGTACAAAAGATGACATCTAATTTGATTCCCTCATTACAAAAGTAAGGTTAATACTGCTAACTCACTAGTTAATATTTATTACATTGTTGGTAAATTGGTGAATTTTTTCAAGCCTTGCCGGCTATTTATTTCAATCTTGGTTGTCTTTGTGGCTAATTGAGTTTATGTGTTGCTTTGCATCATTTTGCTTGGAAAAATTATTCAATTATATTTGAGTCATTCAACGATTTAGATTACATCTTTATCATTACATTATTGATAAATTGTTTTTTCCTTTTTATAACTATTAGAATTTACAAATGAATGGACAACTTCCTAACAAGAAAAGTAAGATTTTATAAAAACCACGTGGGGAACAACTTCAAATTAAATAATTTTTTTTTCGTTTTATATGAATTTATTATGTTGACTTTCTTAATTTACAGCCCTGTGATCTAAATTCCTAGATCCGCCACTGGATGCAAGAAGTTAGAGGCCAGGCTTCCATAGTTCCACTAAGGTCCATAAAGTACATTTTAAAAAGTCTCTTTCCATAGTTCCACTAGGATCCATAAAGTGCATTTTAAAAAAGTCTCTACCAACTGATTCAGCCCATCCATGGGTATATTTTGATTTTGTTTATACTTTAGAATTCAACAATTCCCTTCTCTTTTGAATCCTAATTCTATTTTTTTTTTTTTTGAAATTTTCAATTGATTTCTTTGTTTCGTGTTGTATTGCAACAAGGCAACCTTTTACATAAGAACAAACAATAACGCAAATGCCCCTCGAGGCACAGCTCAACTGGGAGAAACAATCAGCGCAAGTCTCGCTACCAGTGGCAAGGTAGGAGTTCAACTCCTGCTGGGCGCATATTGATGACATCTTTATCAATTTGGAGTGGGCTACTTGTGCGCGATAGTGTACAGACGAGTGCTGGGAACCTATGCCCAGTTGAGGCATATCCCGCTATTTACCTCCTTTAGAGTTCTAAGGGCGAGGTTTTGAAGGCCCATGATTAGTCTGGCGAAGCTGGGATACCTAGTGCTAATAAAAAAAAATAACGCAAAGATTATGGATGAACTTGTGAATCAAGTAGTACGGAATATATCCTATCCTATATATACAATACAACATCTTATTATTATATATATTAAAGTAGGATAGTGGTCATATGCCAGTTTTCCCGTCAAAACCACGATCCTACTTTTACATACTTCTTTTATTTTTTTATTTTATAATATTAACAATAATAATTATCCATTCTCTTCAGAAAAAAGTAATACTTATTCATTAGTTCCATTTTGCTATTATTTTATTTTATAATAATATACAAAAATTTATATAATTTTTTGCTCTATATATAATATACTATTTGTTATCCATTAATATTTGTTATACATATTCTATTATTTTTTAGGTTATCTTCAAAGATTTAATATTTCCTCAATATTCTGATAGATGATCGATAAGTTTCAAGTATTGGGTTATTGAGATTTTTTTTATTTAAATTAAGTGCCTACTCGTGAGATTGAGGATATAATAACAAAGTAAAATTAAATTCGTTTCAAAACTTTTAGTTTAATTCAATATGGTAAACTACATGTCATAAAACTCAGGGCTATATGTTTAGTACGTTACCTAATTTATTATTTATTTTTCTCTAGAAACCTATATATTGGTGAAAATTTAAGTTGAGAAGATACAATAATAATAATATTTAATGATAATGATTTAGAATAAAAATAAAAATAAAAAATTCTTTTAATTCTTTTTAGAACGGAAATTGGTTAAAAATTAATTTTAGAGGTAAATAATAAATCATATAGAATTTATTCTTTGTTATAATATTGGTTCACTTGGGTCTTTTGTAATTGGAGACTTTGTAATAGGAGACTGTGTACTTTAAATTTTTTAGAATAGATTTAGTGAATATTGCTGAGGAAATGCGAAAAATAATTTTTTCAAGAATATATGGTGGAGAATGAATGTGGAAAATAATTTATTCTGATAAATGAAAATCATCCACACCTTATTAAATAAGGATGTGAGTGTAGAGTAATTTTAGAGTTGTATAAATTTTATATCCTCTCTTTTTCACGATTTCTTAATTTTCATACACAATATGAAATTAATTTTGTAAAAATTTCTCATTCTCATTTTTATTGCATAATGTATTATTCTATGAATGACAATTTAATTAGTTTTGTGTTAAGTGAAAATATTGTGCGTTTCAATTTGATTATATTTATGTATATTATTATTAATATATATATATGAGTGAGTAGTACGCAATAAAATTATGTTATTTATCTTTTTCAAATTACTACGCATTTTTTTGCTAATTATTCTATTCTGTGCAACACACGGGCATACAACTAGTATACTACAATAATAAAAAGAGGCAACATGATATTTTACTGTTGCGGCAACTGTTCATCCACTTCCTGTTCATAAGCGTCATTATGATATCACTCATCAAAATTTCTTTTATTGTCATTTGGCCAGTGTTATTTCTCTTGTTATTCCCATACGCTCTTGAAAGAAGTTACTAGTTTCTCTTGAGAATCATCATTCTATTACCTAGAAATATTTCTTCATCTTTCTTGCTTTCTTGTCTCGAGTAGGTGATTTTTTCTTTTATCTTTGTTTCTTGTCAAACCACAGTGTTGTAACCATTTGAAAATCGGTCCAGATTTGTGGATCTAAATTGGGTAAACGAATCTTATTTACCGATTTTCGACAAATAAAGAGAGGCAACCTTCTATTTTACTGTTGCGGCAACTGTCCATCCATTTCCTGTTCATAAGGTGTTACTATGACATCACTCATCAAAATTTCTTTTATTGTCATTTGGCTAGTGTTATTTCTCTTGTTATTCCCATACACTCTTGAAAGAATTTACTAGTTTCTCTTGAGAATCATCGTTCCGTTACCTAGAAATATTTCATCATCTTTCTTGCTTTCTTGTCCTGAGTAGGTGATTTTTTCTTTTATCTTTGTTTCTTGTCAAACCACAGTGTTGTAACCATTTGAAAATCAGTCTAGATTTGTGGATTTAAATTGGGTAAATGAACCTAATTTACCTATTTTCAACCTCCAGATCTTTTCTTTCTGTGCAATTTTAGATCTGATTAGGAACCCCACTTTACCGAGGTCCCTTTTGCAAACCTAAGAGGGCCAATTTTTTTGGTTCAAAATTCACGATATTTTTAAGTTTTTATACTTCTAGCCAGATCCGTATATGTTCGTGCAAGATTTATTTGAAGTTTGAACTCACGAGCATATTAGAAGATCTCGATTTTTCTCGATGAGGTGTATCTTCAATTTTTCTGTCTTTTGAAGTTTTAGTAGATGGGTTGTCATGGCTGGTTTTCCCTTCTTTTCCTTTTATTCCTTGGAACAATTAAAGTTTTGCAGAGAATATGTGGGTCGTCTGCTTCTATTACTGTTCATTTCCCTAACAGGTAAAGGATATCTCCTATTTTTTCTTTTTATAATTGTCTTCTTTTTTTTTTTTTTTTTCCTTCCGCGGTGGTATGAAAATTTTCCGCATAAAATGATAATTTGGGTGTAGAATCGGTCATAGCTAAAGATTCATTTCTCCAGTGAAGAATTTGTAATAATCTTGGAAGATTAGTTTGGACCATTGACTCTATAGACTCTACATAATATTTCCCATTTGGTAGAAAGAACAGAATACATTGGAAAAACCAGAGCAAGGACGTTTTTGTAAAGAAATGATTGTTTAACATATTCATCAACAAAGTATTTTTGCATTTTAACACTTATTGTGAAAATTATCGGTTGACGGGAATTGGGCATTTGAGATAAATATTGGCAAAAAATAGGGAGTCATTTTGTAAAAGAAGCTGGAGCGTGAGGTTAAATACCTTTTTTATTAATTTTTTTTGATTTTTTGGTTACTAATATAGCAAATAATGAAGAATAAGTTTGCCATTTTGTGTAGAAGTCTCATTGCTTGGTTATATTTTGTACAATATTTTGTGGAATATCAAATTTGAATGGTTAGTTGTTCCTTGTTCATATATGTGTAACAGGCTCTATAGTTGGTGGCTTATACTTGAAATATCGATATTATTAATTGTTTATGACAAAATCATATAGAGCTGTATGACCCGAATTTTTTCTATCACAACTTTGCTTAAAATATCAATATTATTAATCGTTTACTTGAAATGATTTGATTTGTTTTTGCAGTTTATGAGGAAAATGGGAAAACCATATATTACATGTAGATAATTGTTTTTAGGGTAATTTATAGCTAACGTCCCCAACCTTTAAACAATGTTGAGATTACGTCATCAACCTTTGATTTTACTCCTGTAGGTCCTTAAGCTTTTAAAAGTGTTACACTTAACGTCCTTGTGAAGGAAACCGTCAATTTCCATCGTTAAAATTGGGGGTATTTTGATAAAATACAAAAGACCAAATATTTTAATGTTTAAAAAAAGAGATCGGAAGAGCACACGTCTGGCTGTCGAGGAGTCTCCCCCTTTTTGGCTGCTAAAAATGACAGTCAAAAGCTGTCGGAAATGGCAACAAAAGTGCTGCCACTTATGGCAGTACAGAAGGGAGACTCCCCCCTTTTGGTTGCCATTTCTGGCAGCAAAAATCTGCTGGAAATGATAGCAAAAGATGGCAGCCAAAAGGGGGGGGGAGAGACTCCCCCTGTGTTGTCGGAAATGGCAGCTCTTTTGCTGCAATTTCCGGCAGCACAGGGAGGGAGACTCCTCCCCCTTTTGGCAGCCATTTTTGGCAGCCAAAAGCTGCAGAGATGACAGTAAAAGTGCTGCCATTTTCAACAGCACATGGAGAGATACTCCCCCCTTTTATCTACCGTTTCTGGTAGCACAGGGGAGAGGGGAGACTCTCCCTCTTTTTGTCTATCATTTTTGGCAGTTAAAAGCGGCCGGAAATGGCAGCAAAAGTACTGCCACTGCCATTTCCTGTTGTACAAGAAGGAAGTCTCCCCCTCTTTTGACTACCACAAAAGCTGCCGAAAACGGTAACAAAACTACCATTTCCGGCAGCACAGGGGGAGACTCCCCTCTTTTTGGCTGCCATGCTTGCCATTTCCGGCAGCTTTTGGCTGCCATTTTTGACAACCAAAATGTGGGAGTCTCCCACCATATGCTGCCAGAAAAGGCAGCCCTTTGGCCGCTATTTCTGGCAGCTAAAAAAGGGGAGACCCCCCATCGCTGCCATTTCCGACAGCTAAACAGCTGTCGAAAATGGCAGCATGGTTTCTCCCCCCGCTACTTTTTTTTTAAAACATTAAAATATTTGTTTATATTTTACAAAATATCTCTAATTTTAACTGTGGAAATTGACAGTTTCCGTGAGAGGGACGTTAAGTGTAACACTTTTAAAAGGTTAGGGACTCACATGAGTAAAATTAAAGGTTAGAGACGTAATCTCAATATTGTTAAAAAGTTGGAGACGTTAGCTGTAAATTACCCTTGTTTTTAATGGTTGTTTCATATTCCAGTGCAACTCTTTTTTTCCTTCTATCAAGTAGTGTAGACCTTATGGATATGTGAGAAGCTTTATATAATAATAATAATAATAATAATAATAATAAAAATAAAAAATTGATTTGGCTTTTTTGATTTGTGATGTGAAAACTTTTCGGAGGAATTTTTTGGAGCCCTTACATTTACTTTTATATATGAGCCTCTTTCTTTCTTTTTCTTTTCCCCATTTTTCGGTTTTTTTTTTTCCCCTTTTGTGGAGGGGGGTGCATTTACTTTATATGAACATATTAAATAAGAGCCAATCTTGGAAGGAGACATGGTATCAATGAAGTAACGCCAAACATTTGTATGACAAGATTGGATGAAACAAATTCGTAAGTTAAAACATGTTAGTCCGGTTGATTTTGTTTTAACGTGTAAAGAGTTCATTCAAGGGCCATGTAAACGAGTTGTTCAATGTAAACTCTTGTTAAAGTTATTTATTAGATATTTTTTTGCCTCTTTCAAGAAGGATGTGATCTTTGAAGGAAAACATGCCATCTTTTGATTGAAGAAGGGCTCTTTCAATGGAGTTTTTGTATTGAAATGACTACAGAACAAGCTCTAGATGCATAGCTTCTGTAGAACAAAAAGATGAAATCAAAAAGCTTAATTAGTAGGTGAACGTGCCCAAGGAGATGAAGCAGTTTAAAAAAAAATGCAAGATCATTTTGGTTAGTTGTTCTCCTTTATTTTGTTAGTCAAATAATTTTGTATATGCATAGATTTGTCTATGTAATAGACTACAAACTTAGTGGATTAAGTGAAATTTGTGTTTCTTATTATTATGAATACTGAATTCTATTTGTTTGATTTGCTACATCAAGTGGCACCCACAAAACAGTAAATTATGAGCTATTATATGCTTGTACTGTTCCATTGGTTACATTGCTCAAATTTTAAGAAATGTAGGTTATTTTTTTCAAGCATGTAGTATGTCCTGCCTTCACTTTTTTTTTTTAATTTTTTTAATCAATCTATGTAGACATAATCTCTTGCTCTAAAAATCCTTGCAGTGAAAATAGTAAAACTGATAAAGGGTGCTAAAAACATAACTGGAAAGGGGATGAGGATATTGTTTTAATTCATTGATCGTTCGGGATAATTATTTGTTTGATTTATAATTAATTCCTTAATTAAATTGGTCCTTTGAATATTTAAGTTTACATTAATGGTGATTGATGATTTTTGGTTAATGTGGTCTTAGTATGGTAGGCAAGAAATGAGAGAGCACCTGGGTTATCATATGCCAACACCATTCCAATCACTCTTTAAAAAAGAAAAAAAGAAAAAAAAAATGATGCTGAGCATAAGAAGAAACAAAAATTGACAGAACCAAATACTTTAATGGTTGGAAATGAGTCCATCAATGAGGCTAGCATCTCTAAAGAAGAAACTGGCAGATCGGAAGGATACACTTGATAAGTGAATAATTCTTTTCAAATCTCTTTTGAAGTCTCAAGCAACATGGAAGCCCTTAATAAGTGAAACGGTCTTTTGAATCTGTTGGAAATGTTTTATCGACAGTTGCCATTTTTGTATCCTAGACAAGTATTCCCAAGTATTTTGTTAACTGTAGCCTTTATGTATGCTACTACATTGACTTGAACTAAAAGATTTTGTATGTGGTGTGAACTTCAGGTCATACTTGTGTGA